>WNWK01006099.1:62500-110342 GCA_009830355.1 Cherax destructor | reverse complement strand
ACCCAGTAGCGATCAGTGAAGAGGCGGGGCCAGGAGCTGAGTCTCGCCCCCTGCAACCACAATTAGGTGAGTAAAAACCCACACACACACACACAAAAAAAAAAAAAGTTGACAGGCTGCAAGCCTGGTCCGATAAATGGCTGTTGGAGTTTAACCCAAGTAAATGCTAAGTTGTGAAGTGTGGGGAAGGGCAAAGAAGACCGCAGACGGAGTACAGCCTAAGAAGTCAAAGGCTACGAAATTCACTCATTGTATAGAATATTGCGGTGAGCAGCATACCGAGCACATCTGAGGCACACATTAACAAAATAACTGCTGCAGCATATAGGCGCCTGGCAAACCTAAGAATAACGTTTCGACATCTGAGTAAGGAGTCATTCAAGAACTGTACACTGTGTACGTCAAGCCCATGTTGGAGTATGCAGTACCAGTATAAAACCCACCTCTTGGGTCAAACAAGTCAAGAAATTAGAGAGAGTACAAAGGTTTGCACTTTGCATTCCCTACGAGGAGAAGTTAAGGAAAATCAACCTGACGACACTGGATTGCAGAAGAGATAGGAGGACATGATCACGATGTATAAAATACTCACATACAGGTGAGTACATACAAATGAGTACAGAAGCTTTGCTTACAGAGGGGTCACCACGCTCATCTGTTGAGTTTGGAAGTTGCGCCTCAAGAAGCACGAAGCTCCGACCCCAGTAGTCCAACACACCCCATCTCCCTCTCCCACCTGCCTGGTGGCAAAAGCTCTCACTTCACATGCTGAGTGTCTGGGTTCGATTCCCGGCAAGGGTAGAAACATTGGGGTATTTCCACACCGGTTGTCTATGTTCCTCATCAGTAAAATGGTTACCTGGGGGTTTGTCGACTAGTGTGGGGAGTGTCCTATGACAAAACTGTCCTAATTTGCCCGAAATGCCTGCATAATAAGCGGCTTTCTATATAGTAGTATATCATTAATGTCAGCAAGGCCTGTATACCATGTACATGTACTTGTAGAAATAAAGATATATTACTGATAACTCAAAACAAGCATACCCTCCCTCACCTACATCCCCATTCCTAATCCCAACTAATGCAGGATCCATTTTCACAACCCCCCCTATCCTACCTCCGTTTCCAATTTTAGCTGATCTCCATCCTCCAAGGCGGTGATAGCCAATTTTGAGAGGCTGAGGGATTATCTAGATGGAGTCAACTGGTGAGACCCGACAAATCATTATCCTGTGGGGCAGGTGGGTGGAGATGGTTGCAACTATGACATTTTTCAAAGTATAGTTCAGATGCCCGGACAACATATGTTGCAAACAGTGATCCTAAATGGATAAATAAAGGATTAAAACATCTCACTGTTTAAAACAGTCGTTTACAGACGAATCAGAAGAGGAGAGACATAATTGAGGAGGAGGAGGAGGTGTTGATTCACCGGGAAATCTCCCGGCCCGGGTCTTTACCAGATGGTGACCCGGCTCCGGCTCCCTGGCGTGGGAGTAGCAGAGACCGAAGTCTCCCATGGGAGGGGATACCCCTCAGCAGTGGGACCAACTGGTCCCAGGCCTAGCCATATTCGCCCACAAGCACGTAGGTAGATAGTTGCTAGGCCCCTCTGGTCTGCCACCTTCCCCGCCCCAAGGAGGCTGACGGGAAGGGCAGGCTTGCGAGCCGCAGATGGTAGCAAGCTCCAGCCTTGGCACCTACCCTGCCCTAGAAGGGCTGGGCATGGTGATCGACATCCCACATAATTGAGAATCATATTGAATTTAAGATTGAAATAAAAGGAATAATAAATAGGAGCAAGATTAGAGAGAAGATAGGCCTAGTTGCTCAGGTCTGCTCACTGTCAGTGACAAAGATATGAGTACATTATTCAACACTTATTTCCTATCAGTATTTACGCAGTAAAATACTAGCGAAACATACACAAATAACTTGCACGTAGGACAGAGAAGTTTAGGACGACGTTTCACACTAACTAAAGTAAATATAGGCGAGGGAACAGGGACTGGAGAAAAGAATGAAGTAGTGGTAATGCAGGTAGCAGAAGTAGTAGTGGTAATGCAGGTAGCAGAAGTAGTAGTGATAATGCATGTAGCAGAAGTAGTAGTGGTAGTAGAAAGTAGTGGGAGTAGTTTTAGTTATTTGAGTATTGTTCAAGTCATGGTATTGTGCCTCTTTGTTCTTTATACTAGCGAAATTAGGGAAATTGAAAATTATACACGACAAAACGAGAGAAAGTTATGCACGATCCGAGTCACTATTAACATGTTGCTCAGACAAATAGATTAAAACCAAACAAATCACCTGACCCACTAAGAACTGTTCTGAAGGGTTATAAAGAAATGTGAGGAAGAGCTTAGCAAACCATCAACTAGTCTTTTCATCATATGATTACAACTGTTATACTGCCAGATATATGGTGTTAGGGAGTTGGGGAACCCTAGGGAGGAGGAGGGGTAAAACACTGGTCAAGGGGAACACACAAAATTATTAAAATAAGCACCCTAGAGACAACACACCATTGTAAACTTACAGTGCAGTGGGCCATTAAGGCAGCTACCTGCACGTAACCTCTTCACCACTAGTCATAAATTCTTTAATCCCTAAAATAGTGATTTAAGCAACCTCTCAGCACATATACACTGAGCGACATACACCTCTTGTTGTTTTGTTAATAGTTGGGTATTTAACCTAATAGGAATTTAACATTTTGAGACATTTCTGGGCTGTTTAACATGAAGACAGATACTCCTGTTATCTTTGGTCAGGTTGACTAAGTAATTAACCCTGCTATCTTGATATATATATATATATATATATATATATATATATATATATATATATATATATATATATATATATATATATATATATATATATATATATATTTTTATTTTTTTTTAACACATCGGCCGATTCCCACCAAGGCAGGGTGGCCCGAAAAGAAAAACTTTCATCATCATTCACTCCATCACTGTCTTGCCAGAAGGGTGCTTTACACTACAGTTATAAAACTGCAACATTAACACCCCTCCTTCAGAGTGCCGGCACTGTACTTCCCATCTCCAGAACTCAAGTCCGGCCTGCCGGTTTCCCTGAATCCCTTCATAAATGTTACTTTGCTCACACTCCAACAGCACGTCAAGTATTAAAAACCATATGCCTCCATTCACTCCTATCAAATACGCTCACACATGCTTGCTGGAAGTCCAAGCCCTCGCACACAAACTTCCTTTACCCCCTCCCTCCAACCTTTCCTAGGCCGACCCCTACCCCGCCTTCCCTCCACTACAGATTTATACACTCTCGAAGTCACTCTGTCTCGTTCCATTCTCTCTACATGTCCAAACCATCTCAACAACCCCTCCTCAGCTCTCTGGACAATCGTTTTGGTAATCCCGCACCTCCTCCTAATTTCCAAACTCCGAATTCTCTGCATTATATTCACACCACACATTGACATCAGACATGACATCTCCACTGCCTCCAGCCTTCTCCTCGTTGCAACATTCATCACCCATGCTTCACACCCATATAAGAGCGTTGGTATACTATCTCTCATACATTCCCTCTTTACTTCCATGGACAAGGTTCTTTGTCTCCACAGACTCCGAAGTGCTCCACTCACCCTTTTCCCTCATCAATTCTATGATTCACCTCATCCTTCATAGACCCATCCGCCGACATGTCCACTCCCAAATATCTGAATACATTCACCTCCTCCATACTCTCTCCCTCCAATCTGATATCCAATCTTTCGTCACCTATTCTTTTTGTTATCCTCATCACCTTACTCTTTCCTATATTCACTTTCAATTTTCTTCTTTACACACCCTACCAAATTCATCCACCAACCTCTGCAGCTTCTCTTCAGAATCTCCCAAAAGCACAGTGTCATCAGCAAAAAGCAACTGTGACAACTCCCACTTTGTATTTGCTTCTTTATCTTTTAGCCCAACACCTCTTGCCAAGACCCTCGCATTCACTTCTCTTACAACCCCATCTATAAATATATTGAACAACCACGGTGACATCACTCATCCTTGCCTAAGGCCCACTTTTACTGGGAAATAGTCCCTTCCCTCCTACACACTCTAACCTGAGCCTCACTATCCTCATAAAAACTCTTCACTGCTTTCAGTAACCTTCCTCCTATTCCATACACCTGCAACATCTGCCACATTGCCCCCTATCTACCTATCATACGCCTTTTCCAAATTCATAAATGCCACAAAAACATCTTTACCCTTATCCAAATACTGTTCACCTATATGTTTCACTGTAAACACTTGGTCTACACACCCCTACCTTTCCTAAAGCCCCTTGTTCATCTGCTATCCTGCTTTCTGTTTTACTCTTAATTCTTTCAATAATAACTCTACCATACACTTTACCAGGTACACTCAACAGACTTATTCCCCTATAATTTTTGCACTCTCTTTTGTCCCTTTGCCTTTATACAAAGGAACAATACACGCTCTCTGCCAATCCCTAGGTACCTTACCCTCTTCCATACATTTATTAAATAATAGCACCAACCACTCCAAAATTATATCCCCACCTGCTTGCATATTTTGATATCACCTGTTTACTGTGATCTTTTTGCATATATATATATATATATGCATATATATATATATATATATATATATATATATATATATATATATATATATATATATATATATATATATATATATATATATATATATAATATATATATATAGATATATATATCGCCACTTTTTTCAAATTGAATCTGATAGCATTGTGTGCAGTCAGAAAATAAATATAATGATTTTGGTGTAGATATCGCAGTTGCTCCGGAAAGATAAGCAAGATATCCCAGAAAATAAGATTTTATTATTATTTATTATTATAATCATGGGGAAGCGCTAAATTCGTAGGATTATACAGCGCCTGTGGGGGAGAAGGTATTCAGGCTTAATTCTGGGAATTGGAGCACAGATCCAAGCGTCAAGGACCTCCCTAAAGGGATACTTGATGGGAAGCCGTTATTCCAAGTAACTTCACGGCCCTATCCGATCCCCCGCCCCACCCCCATTAACACACGTGTGAAATTTCACACCTGTGTGTTAATGACCCTTCCAACCCCTTCTCCTCCTGCTGCGTCCTCCGGATCGCCCTCCCCTTTTTTTACCCAATCCCCCCCCTTTTTTCAATTTTTTTTTCGAATTTGTTTTTTCGAATTTTCATTTTTTTTCGAATTTTAAATATTTTTCGAATTTCATTTTTCTCGAATATCATTATTCTCGATATCGGTAATACATACAAAAAGATTGAAGGTCCCTTCCCCTATGAGGGGTAAACATTTTTGACTTTTACCTACTTTTTCCAAAATTTTGAATTTTCACTTTACATCTCCATCTCCTTGGATCAAGTTTTACAGAGTTATCAGATTTCCCCTTTACGAGAATGTTGAAAATATTTTATTTTTCGATATATGGGAAGATTTTGAGTCACCCTCCATCTCCTCGGATCAAGATTTACCTCGATTTTCATGAATAATACAAAATTTCCTCGGATCAAGATTTGAGTACCCCCCTATGGGGTCTCCCCTACAGTAGTACAAGTTGAAACAGGCGAGGTGTGAGGTCACAACACACCAGTGACGTCATCACAAGTAAAACATGTTAAAACAGGATAACAGTTATACACATTATTTTTTTTTCTTCATTTATTTTCCACTCTTTCGTTAACAATTTTTGTTCAGGTAACAAAAGAAGTCCCCATACGGGTAATACAAGTCATTGACTAAAATCAACACAGGGAAAACATTCATTGTGAGATCACTCTATTCTGCTACGTTAAGATGGTGGAATATCAGGGTGTCCATAAGCCAGGGATTTCTTGGTATCTAAGTGATGCCGTTTATCATCAAAGGCTGACAACACAAATTCACCATTCTACCACGTACAAGCCCCAACACCTCACACTCCTTAACCTGAACCTCCCCTGCACCTCATTCTTCCCCTTCACCTCACCTCACTCACACACCTTACAACCCAACGATACTTAACCCAGGATAACACAATTGTCAGACGTTTTAATATCCACTAACATTTTTTTTCACTCATATCCCACAACATTTCACATTCCTAAAACACGCCAATACTCCCATTACTTGATGCTACGACAAAAAGACGATACTGAAATGATTACACTCTCAGGAAACCCTTTTTAAAATCCTCGATTTAAGTTGCCAATTACTCATTTTCTAAATTCGACATAAGATCTATCACTCATTGAAAAATATTTTTATTATTTCATTACATGGGATTTCTTCAAAAGCATATATATTATTCCATCATATATTTCAATTAATATAATTAGTCATACATTGTTAATAAACCTTATTTATAGTAAAATAAATAGATTATATTTTTGTGGTGACTCTTGCCAACACACTCATGACGTCACGCCTATCCTAACAGGATTGAGCAGGTATCTTCCCCTTATTACACTGAATGAATTAAAAGTGCGTGACGTCACGGGGGTTCACATTACCATCTCTATTCAACAACTTTTCACTTCTATATTTTCTTTTAAAATATTCACAATTCCTTTAATTTCATTAAAATTTACGCTCAAACACACACACACTCCTCCCTACACCATCTCCCAACAACTACAACTCCCCCCCCCCCCCCACACCATCTGAATAATACAACTCACAATTTCCACTCGTTTCAATTTTTCACCCTTTTTACTAATTCATCAAAAAGTCACATCCAAATTTTCAAACGTTTTAATATCCACTAACATTTTTTTCACTCATAACCCCCATCCAAGGTATTGAAAGTTCCTCCACAATGTGTTTTCGCACATACAAGGTAGTGCTTACTGACGCCGACCAGAACATCTATATCTCCAGACGGCGGCAAGCGAGGAGGTGTGAGGTCGCTCCGTGACCTCACTACCACCACCAACATACCTCATCTCACTCATAACCCACACACACACACACACACACACACACACACACACACACACACACACACACACACACACACACACACACACACACACACACATACACACACACACACACACAAACAAGATCACAGATCACACATTTTATACACATTCCCTCAAAACACTCTAACCGAGAACACTATTACTGAGATCACTCAACTCAAAACCACTATGATCACTAAAACACCACACATTTTTACACATTCTCCCAAAACACCATTGAACACCACCAAAACAATACTGAACGCTCTCAAAACACTACTAAATGCTCCCAAAACACCACTGCATACTATCAAAAACACCATTTTGTATTTTCATTAATATTTACGCAAAATCCACATTATTTCATTAAAATTCACAATAAAAAACCCATGTTCTCGATACTTAATGAACATACCTAATCCCAAGCCCCCAACATCAACCACAATCTCCCACTTTTTATTTAATTCATCAAAAACTTTCTCAATATTGATAATGCGATAAAAATATTCTATTGACACAATTTTTTTACATATCACGAATGAAGACCTATCCTAACTTAACCCAACCTAACCTAACTAATATATCCTAACCTAACCCAACCTAACATCTATCCTAACCTAACCTAAACTAACCTAACCTAACCTAACTTAACCTTCAAAAACACTCTCTTACAACATTTGATCACCTTGAACTAACCTATCCTAACTTAACCCAACCTAACAACACCTAACCTAACCTAACTAACCTATCCTAACCTAACCCAACCTAACATCTAACCTAACCTAACCTAACCTAATTAACCTAATATAACCTAACTAACCTAATCTAACCTAACTTAACCTTCAAAACACTTTCTTACATCATTTGATCACCTTCAAAAACACCTTTGAATACCCCCAAAACACACTTACATCATTTGAACACCTCCAAAAACACTCCCAAATCATCATTGAATACTCCCAAAACACCATTGAACATCTTCAAAACCTCTAATACGTCATTTGAACACCACCAAAACACTCTTATACATCATTTGAACACGTTCAAAAACACTACCAAAACACCATTGAATGCCACATTACCAACTCTATTCAACAACTTTTCACTTCTATATTTTTTTGTTTTAAATATTCACAATACCTTCAATTTCATTAAAATTTACGCTCTCACACACACACACACAAACACACACTCATTCACACAGTTCCTCAGTCATGTGTGTTTCCGCACACACAAGGAACTGCTTACTGACGTCGACCAAATCCCCTGTATCTCCAGACGGCAGCAAGCAAGGAGGTGTGAGGTCACTCTGTAACCTTACTTCCACCAACATACCTCATCTCACTCATATCCACAACACCCCCATCAACACACACACATTTCTCAATAACTGTTTAGAAATATTCTCACAACCTTAACCTTCAAAACACTCTCATACATCATTTGAACACCTTCAAAAGCACTACCAAAGCACCATTAAATACTGCGATTACTCCCAAATAACATTTAACCTATCCTAACCCAAATAACATTTAACCTTAACCTAACTATCCTATCCTAACCTAACCCAACCTAACCTAACCTAACCTAACCTAATTTAACCTAACTTAACCTAACCCAAATAACATTTAACCTAACTATCCTAACCTAACCTAAACTATCCTAACCAAACCTAAACTATCCTAACCTAACCTAACCTAACTAATAACCTAACCTAACCCAACCTAACAACACCTAACCTAACCCAAACATCATTTAACCTAACCCAACCTAACATCACCTAACCTAACCTAATCTTCAAAACACTCTCATACATCATTTGAACACCTTCAAAAACACCCCAAAATCACACCATCGAATACTCCCAAATAACATTTAACATAACCTAACCTAGCAACACCTAACCTAGCCCAAATAACATTTAACCTAACCCAACCTAACCTAACCTAACCCAACCTAACCTAAACTAACCCAACCTAACCTAACCTAACCCAACCTAACCTAACCTATCAACACCTATCCCAAATAACATTTAACCTAACCTAACTTAACCTTCAAAACACTCTCATACATCATTTGAACACCTTCAAAAACACTACCAAAGCACCATTGAATACTGCGACTACTCCCAAATAACATTTAACCTAACCTAACCTAACCCAAATAACATTTAACCTAACCTAACTATCCTATCCTAACCTAACCCAACCTAACCTAACCTAACCTAAACTATCCTAACCCAACCTAACTAATAACCTAACCTTACCCAACCTAACAACACCTAACCTAACCCAAATAATATTTAACCTAACCCAACCTAACATCACCTAACCTAACCTAAGTAACATTTTTAACATAACCTAACCTTCAAAACACTCTTATACATCATTTTGAAACACCTTAAAAAACAACCCATAATCACACCATCGAATACTCCCAAATAACATTTAACCTAACCTAACCCAAATAACATTTATCCTAACCTAACTAACCTATCCTAACCCTACCCATCCTAACCTAACATAACCTAAACTATCCTTACCTAACCAAACCTAACCTAACCCAACCTAACAACACCTAACCAAACCCAAATAACATTTTAACCTAACCTAACTTAACCTTCAAAACACTCTCATACATCATTTGAACACCTTCAAAAACACCCCCCAAAATCACCATTGAATACCCCCAAAACACCATTGAATACTACTAAATAACATTTAACCTAACCTAACCTAACCCAACCGATCAACCCCTAACCTAACCCAAATAACATTTAACCTATCCCAACCTAACAACACCTAATAAGTCATATTCAAAATCTAACACATGATCACAAATCTATCAGTTGATCACAGAAACTAGAGTTACACTCTTAGTCATATATATTCCCTAAAAACACAAAAATGATACACAATCACATGTCACATGAACACAAAAAATATGCCTAAACACCGAAGATATGGCAGATAATGAGTGTGTGTTTGTGTGAGTGTGTGAGCGTAAATTTTAATGAAATTGAAGGTATTGTGAATATTTTAAAAGAAAGAAAATATAGAAGTGAAAAGTTGTTGAATAGAGTTAGTAATGTGGCATTCAATGGTGTTTTGGTAGTGTTTTTGAACGTGTTCAAATAATGTATAAGAGTGTTTTGGTGGTATTCAAATGACGTATTAGAGGTTTTGAAGGTGTTCAATGGTGTTTTGGGAGTATTCAATGATGATTTGAGAGTGTTTTTGGAGGTGTGTTCAAATGATGTAAGAGTGTTTTGGGGTATTCAAAGGTGTTTTTGAAGGTGATCAAATATTGTAAGAGAGTGTTTTGAAGGTTAAGTTAGGTTAGATTAGGTTAGTTAGGTTATATTAGGTTAATTAGGTTAGTTTAGGTTAGGTTAGATGTTAGGTTGGGTTAGGTTAGGATAGTTGTTAGGTTAGGTTAGGTTGTTAGGTTGTTGATAGAGATAGGTTAGTTAAAGGTGATCAAATGTTGTAAGAGTGTTTTTAAGGTTGGTTAAGTTAGGTAGTTTAGGTTGGTTAGGATAGATGTTAGGTTGGGTTTGGTTAGGATAGATTAGTTAGGTTAGGTTGGGTTAAGTTAGGATAGGTCTTCATTCGTGATATGTAAAAAAATTGTGTCAATAGAATCTTTTCATCGTATTATCAATATTGAGAAAGTTTTTGATGAATTAAATAAAAAGTGGGAGATTGTGGTTGATGTTGGGGGCTTGGGATTAGGTATGTTCATTAAGTATCGAGAACATGGGTTTTTCGTTGTGAATTTTATTGAAATAATGTGGATTTTGCGTAAATTTTAATGAAAATACAAAATAGTGTTTTTGATAGTATTCAGTGGTGTTTTGGGAGTATTTAGTAGTGTTTTGGGAGCGTTCAGTGGTGGTTTGTGAATATTCAGTGGTGTTTTGGTGGTGTTCACTGGTGTTTTGGTGTTCACTGGTGTTTTGGTGGTGTTCAATGGTGTTTTGGGGGAATGTGTAAAAATGTGTGGTGTTTTAGTGATCATAGTGGTTTTGAGTTGAGTGATCTTAGTAATAGTGTTCTCGGTTAGAGTGTTTTGAGGGAATGTGTATAAAATGTGTGATCTGTGATCTTGTACTCACCTAATTGTGGTTGCAGGGGTCGATACTTAGCTCCTGGTCCCGCATCTTTGCTGTCCGCTACTGGGTCTCTGCTCTCCCTGCTCCATGAGCTTTATCATACCTTGTCTTAAAAGTATGTATGATTCCCGCCTCCACTATATCGTTCGCTAGACTATTCCACTTCCTAGCTACTCTATGGCTGAAGAAGTGCTTCCTTAGATCCCTTTGACTCATCTGAGTCTTCAGCTTCCAGATGTGTCCCCTTGTTTCTGTGTTCCCTCTGTGTGTGTGTGTGTGTGTGTGTGTGTGTGTGTGTGTGTGTGTGTGGTGTGTGTGTGTGTGCGTGGTGTGTGGTTAGAGTGAGATGAGGTATGTTGGTGGTGCAGTGAGGGCACGGGCGACCTCACACCACCTGCTTGCCGCCGTCTGGAGATATAGATGTTCTGGTCGGCGTCAGTAAGCACTACCTTGTATGTGCGAAAACACATTGTGGAGGAACTTTCAATACCTTGGATGGGGTTATGAGTGAAAAAAATGTTAGGTTTTCCTAGTTTTCTACATAAATTCCTAGTTTTCTATTAAAATCCTAGTTTTTCTATAGGTTTTCCTAGTATTCTACATAAAATCCTAGTTTTTTATAGGTATTCCTAGTTTTCTATATAAAATCCTAGTTTTCTATAAAAATCCTAGTTTTTCTATAGGTATTCCTAGTTTTCTACATAAAATAATAGTTTTCTATATAAAATCCTAGTTTTTCTAAAGGTTTTCTACATAAAATCCTAGTTTTCTACATATCCTAGTTTTCTATATAAAATCCTAGTTTTCTATATAAAATCCTAGTTTTCTATATAAAATCCTAGTTTTCTATATAAAATCCTAGTTTTCTATATAAAATCCTAGTTTTCTATAAAAATCCTAGTTTTCTATATAATTCCTAGTTTTCTAATAAAATCTAGTTTTCTATATAAAATCCTAGTTTTCTTTAAAATCTGTTTTCTATATAAAATCTTAGTTTTCTATATAAAATCCTAATTTTCTATAAAAATCCTAATTTTCTATAAAAAGTCTTAGTTTTTAATAAAACATTCTAGTTTTCTATAAAAAGTCCTAGTTTTTCTATAGGTTTTCCTAGTTTTCTTCATAAAAAACTAGTTTTCTATATAAAATCCTATTTTTCTATAGGTTTTCCTAGTTGTATATATAAAATCCTAGTTTTCTATATAAAATCATAGTTTTCTATATAAAATCCTAGTTTTCTATATAAAATCCTAGTTTTCTATATAAAATCCTAGTTTTCTATATAAAATCCTAGTTTTCTATATAAAATCATAGTTTTCTATATAAAATCATAGTTTTCTATATAAAATAGTTTTCTATTAAAATCCAAACATTTATCTACGTGTGGACAGTTTAAGGGTCACGGACGTCACAATAAATGCTTTTTTTGTAATCTGTGTCTTTGTACTGGTACAGTACTTCGTACTATACTATTTCATATAACATGAATTAAAATGAGGAGTATATTGGCATTGTGGAACAAGGAGCAACTCTTTCTTGGGTCCCACAACCCGAGCATCTATAACATTGGTAGCCTACACATTCATCTTCCATGGCATCATAAGAAGGAGCACTGCTGCACGCCTACTGGCCCATGCTAGGCAAATCTAACTCACACCTACTCATGTACTTGTCTATCCAATTTTTAAAGCTACGTAAGATTTTAGCTTCAATGACGCTACTCAGAAGTTTGTTCCACTCATCCATTAATCTATTATCAAACCACGGTACGGGCGGAGGTTGAATTCGTGGTGAGTGAGTCGTAAAACTCCAGACCGACGCGAGTTCAATCCCCGCCCGTACCGTGGTTTGCAATCGTGTCATTACAATTTCATATTCCAAATTCTTATTCCAAATTACTTATTGCTGCGAGTCCTGTCTTGGTTAGATGTTTTTAGCACGTCATTTAAATCCCCCTTTTTTATTCCTGTTTTTCATTTATACACATCAGTCATATCACCTTCCATAGGTGGAAGCTGAATACACTCATGAACAGGAGAAATGTACTGAAGTATTTTTTCAGGGTGGATGAATAGGGAATGTATTTGGATGAGGAAACCTCGAAGACAACCTTAGTACACAGCTCCAAGAGTGGGTATATAGTAAGGCCTAAAGAGGACAGACATCAGTGATATTGATTAGAGTAGTCTATAAGGCAGCATCAGATGCTGAGCATCGATCCAGCGAACGAAACTCAGTGAATACATCTCGATGAACACAACCACACTACGCTCGCACTATCTTTCACACCTGCACTTTCTCACACACTTTCCACCATTCCTAGTCCATAACAAAAAACTCAGTAGCATTATATAGCTTTTTCTGGTATCGCGCGCAGGGCCACTGAGGAATATTCAGTCCCAATCCATGGCATCTGTGCCATAAATATTCCGATAAATATTTGCATAAAATATTCTGCCTCGCTGCCTGCTTTCTGATGCCTCCCACGGTACATATGTTAAACCAAAACTCACACATTTATACGACTTTTTTTACAGTCTCTCACCATGTATGACTTCTAACGTGTTAATACTCATACAATGATTATTCTCTGAAAAAGCATCTTACTTAGGACTTGTGTCCCCCAATATATCCCACGACCTTTCGAAAAGATGACAGAGGAAACGGACATACGTCCGAGCCCTTCCCTTGGAATCGAGATTGAGTCATTTTGCTTTCCATTTGAGTCTATCGCTTGTACTCCAATTCACGTAGCCGGGAAGACCGAGTCACAAGCCAAGACAACAGTACGTTAGTGTCCGCAATAAAGCGAATATAATTCTTGGCTTCTTATCAAGAAGTATAAATAACAGGACTCCACAGTATATACTTCAACTTTATATAACGTTGGTTAGGCCTCATTTAGTTATGTTGCACAGTTCTGCTCATAGTATTACAGAATGGATATAAATGCACTGGAAAATGTACAGAGGAGGATGACGAAGATAAAAGTAACATTACCGACAAATATGTTACGTAAAAACATATGCAACTAAGTGGTACTTTTTGGCAACGTTTCGGGAGAGCGAAACGTTACCACAATAATATGTCACATTAGTTGCACATGTGTTCTTTAACTTAGCAAGAATAAAGTTGATCCCGTTTAACAGAAATGTTTCCTACGGGGACTGACTGGGGACACTACATCTGCACTCTCTAGAAAGGCTTAGAATTAAGGGGCTCAACACTGGGGCTAAGCATTCAGTGACTGACCTAACAAATATTCTGTATTAAAGTCTGAAGATTTTTTTTTATCATGTCCCTAAATACTATTCAGAGGTCTCCTAGTCTTACTTATGCTGCTGACATTATGCGGATCATAAATATTTATGGTGATACATTTAGTGTAACATTTACCCCAACATCTTTATCCTTCACTGACAGCTGCAGCTTCTCTCTGTCCATGATGTCCATGTTTCCGGCCTTCCTCTCACCTCCAATTCACATGAAAGTGGACGTGTTAAAGTTGAAATTCCGAAGCCACTTGTTTGACCTCATCTACAGCCTGTTGAGGTCTTCTTACAGACCAAGTCAACATTGTTGACCACCACATGTGAGCTAGTAGAGGTAACATGGGTGTCAGTAAACCTACTAAAGTAGGTAGGAAAATTCGGATATTATCTACGTGAAATTAGTGCAAGTAGATAAATAACTGAAAGAGGCTCCGGGGGGTATAAGGAATGACGGAGACTGTTGGGTATTGCCTGAAACAGCGTCCACATTTAATCCAACCATAGATGGAAATTCTCTGCTTCCTGGGAAGGATGTTGATTCTTCCTTACTACCGTTTCCTGCGGTAAAATCCAGGTGTATTTCACTTATTTGTCCATTGCTTCATGAACATTTATTTTATCTAAGGCCATGGTAGTGCGAAAATTATATTCCTTATTTACCCAGTGTCGTATCATCCCTACAAATATTGCTAGGAATTTGCTTAGAGCTAATAACTTTAAAATAGTACTTATAAACAATTTAACTGCAGATAGGCAACATTTTTTGTTTCCATATGAATAATGGTGATTAATGTTGGTAAAATTTCCGACAATATGTTAGGTAAAAGGACACAAATGCAACTAATGTGACATTTTATTGTGGCAACGTTTCGCTCTCCAGGAGGTTTATCAAGCTTGATAAAGCTCCTGGAGAACGAAACGTTGCCACAATAAAATGTCACTTTAGTTTCACCTGTGTCCTTTTACCTAACATATGAATAATCAATGTCAAAGATAAATCACAATATAAATGTTAGTCAACAGCAATATCTCAGCCACACAAGACAGGTTATCTATAGCTTAGGTAAAAATTTAATAAAGCACTTACGCACTTATCAATAACCTATTATACACAAAGATATCATAAATCAACAGGTTTTACCAGCCGAGGTTAAGGCATGAGAGTTTATCAAAATATTCTATATAGCTGGCTTTTGGAACTCACTACCATTACTGCTTCCTAACAACAAAACTGGGACAGAAAGTGGTCTTCCTTACCTCTATGTTTCTAGATTTTTTTTTATTAACACATCGGTCGTTTCCCACCAATGCAGGGTGGCCCGACAAAGAAAAACTTTCATCATCATTCACTCCATCACTGTGTTGCAAGAGGAGTGCTTACACTACAGCTACAAAACTGCAAGTATTTATATACATATTTCTAGAACTATGTATATAAATAGTGCTAACCACCACCACGCGTCACTTGCTGATGATGGTCAGACAAAACTAAACTTCTTAACCTGACAATTGTCCCGCTACAGTTCAGTACCCATGAGTGGCTACCAACAGTGGCTACCAACAGTGGCTACCAACAGTGGCTACCAACAGTGGCTACCAACAGTGGCTACCAACAGTGGCTACAACCATTCACCAACGTAAACAACAATATGGGTAGAACAAAACACTTGGTAAACGGTATAATTTAAACATAGTTACATTATTGTACTATACATATACCCACCTACAAACACACTACTGTACATGGCTCACTGGTTACCCCAAATCAGTAAAATTGTGGTTATAGTAACAGAGATACGTCGAAGACAGATTAAGTCATCCAGAAAAACAATTCATTGATGTTTCGCCTCTGGTCACCCTCTCCGTGGTGCACAACACCTGCACCACAGAATACAGGCCCTGCATGCATAATTTTTTTTGTAAGTACCATTTAAATTTAATGTCAGCAGCCAAAATACTTACCTATATATGCAATAACATGTCTCAGTAACCCCCAACGATGATTACAAAGTTTACTATAATTAACAAAGACGCTGGTCATTACATAATCTAGCTCTCTAACTTAACAGCATATAATTGTCAATATTTATTTGCAAATTATCACTATCAACAGTTTGTCAAACATTATTTCTAACCTCACTTACGTTAATATCTACAAATATTTCACAAGTACCAAGATGACAAAAAATATAGTTTGATCTAACTACAGAACTAAAGGATTTATAAGTGGCCATCCTTATTCATAATTAATACTGAGGCATATTTAAAAAATAAACAGTCTTTTCATCAAATTATTTACGTCAGAGTACTTATCAGCCTACAACAAGAAAATAATTACATATTAGTATTTAACTAGTATTTATTTAATTCAACCCACAATGTTAATTTTCATGGAACAGTCAATAATTACCTTGAAGCCATACAAGAAAGAAACTCTGATCAGGCCATTTATGCACCCATCTCCAGGTTAATTGGGGCAATTGTGAACCCAACATTGAACCCATTTCCGGAATAATGATATACTGTATTTGCAAATAAACAAGAAGGTATATCGAGTCTCAGATGATTCTGGCAGTTAATAAGCAGAACAACTGAACGTTTAACTTTCCTAAACCTTAACTAAACTTGTTTAAAATAACTTAAATTGGCCTAAGTCACGATAACATGAACTGTTTAAAAGAAGCTTAAGTGAGCTAATCTAATCTAACCTAGCATAACTTAACCCTGGTATAACGCAATTTAAAATAATTCAACCCAGTTTCATCTAACCTAACTAAACTGGAGCGGCAAGCCAGTGTTGAAGCTGTAACTCAAGCACCTAGCAAGGGTTGAAGCAGTAACTCAAGCACCTAGCCAGTGCTGATGCAGTAACTCAAGCACCTAGTCAGTGCTGATGCAGTAACTCAAGCACCTAGCCAGTGCTGATGCAGTAACTCAAGCACCTAGCCAGTGCTGATGCAGTAACTCAAGCACCTAGCCAGTGCTGATGCAGTAACACAAGCACCTAGCCAGTGCTGATGCAGTAACTCAAGCACCTAGCCAGTGCTGATGCAGTAACTCAAGCACCTAGCCAGTGCTGATGCAGTAACTCAAGCACCTAGCCAGTGCTGATGCAGTAACTCAAGCACCTAGCCAGTGCTGATGCAGTAACTCAAGAACATAGGGAGTGTTGATTCAGCAGCAAGCTATCTGATCCAATTGTTCTAGTGCTTCATGTTAGGTCTTCCAGTGCTACATGTTAGGTCTTCCAGTGCTACATGTTAGGTCTTCCAGTGCTACATGTTACGTCTTCCAGTGATACATGTTAGGTCTTCCAGTGCTACATGTTAGGTCTTCCAGTGCTACATGTTAGGTCTTCCAGTGCTACATGTTAGGTCTTCCAGTGCTACATGTTAGGTCTTCCAGTGCTACATGTTAGGTCTTCCAGTGCTACATGTTAGGTCTTCCAGTGCTTCATGTTAGGTCTTCCAGTGCTACATGTTAGGTCTTCCAGTGCTACATGTTAGGTCTTCCAGTGCTACATGTTAGGTCTTCCAGTGCTACATGTTAGGTCTTCCAGTGCTACATGTTAGGTCTTCCAGTGCTACATGTTAGGTCTTCCAGTGCTACATGTTAAGTCTTCCAGTGCTTCATGTTAGGTCTTCCAGTGCTACATGTTAGGTCTTCCAGTGCTACATGTTAGGTCTTCCAGTGCTACATGTTAGGTCTTCCAGTGCTACATGTTAGGTCTTCCAGTGCTACATGTTAGGTCTTCCAGTGCTACATGTTAGGTCTTCCAGTGCTACATGTTAAGTCTTCCAGTGCTTCATGTTAGGTCTTCCAGTGCTACATGTTAGGTCTTCCAGTGCAACACGTTAGGTCTTTCAGTGCTACACGTTAGGCCTTACAGTGCTACATGTGAGGTCTTACAGTGCTACATGTGAGGCCTTACAGTGCTACATGTGAGGTCTTACAGTGCTACATGTTAGGTCTTCCAGTGCTACATGTTAGGTCGTCCAGTGCTACATGTTAGGTCTTCCAGTGCTACATGTTAGGTCTTCCAGTGCTACATGTTAGGTCTTCCAGTGCTACTCGTTAGATATTCCAGTGCTACATGTTAGGTCTTCCAGTGCTACACGTTAGGTCTTCCAGTGCTACACGTTAGGTCTTCCAGTGCTACACGTTAGGTCTTCCAGTGCTACACGTTAGGCCTTACAGTGCTACATGTGAGGTCTTACAGTGCTACATGTGAGGCCTTACAGTGCTACATGTGAGGTCTTACAGTGCTACATGTTAGGTCTTCCAGTGCTACATGTTAGGTCTTCCAGTGCTACATGTTAGGTCTTCCAGTGCTTCATGTTAGGTCTTCCAGTGCTACATGTTAGGTCTTCCAGTGCTACATGTTAGGTCTTCCAGTGCTACATGTTAAGTCTTCCAGTGCTACATGTTAGGTCTTCCAGTGCTACATGTTAGGTCTTCCAGTGCTACATGTTAGGTCTTCCAGTGCTTCATGTTAGGTCTTCCAGTGCTACATGTTAGGTCTTCCAGTGCTACATGTTAGGTCTTCTAGTGCTACATGTTAGGTCTTCCAGTGCTACATGTTAGGTCTTCCAGTGCTACATGTTAGGTCTTCCAGTGCTACATGTTAGGTCTTCCAGTGCTACATGTTAGGTCTTCCAGTGCTACATGTTAGGTCTTCCAGTGCTACATGTTAGGTCTTCCAGTGCTACATGTTATGTCTTCCAGTGCTACATGTTAGGTCTTCCTTGCTACATGTTAGGTCTTCAAGTGCTACATGTTAGGTCTTCCAGTGCTACATGTTAGGTCTTCCAGTGCTACATGTTAGGTCTTCCAGTGCTACACGTTAGGCCTTACAGTGCTACATGTGAGGTCTTACAGTGCTACATGTTAGGCCTTACAGTGCTACATGTGAGGTCTTACAGTGCTACATGTTAGGCCTTACAGTGCTACATGTGAGGTCTTACAGTGCTACATGTTAGGTCTTCCAGTGCTACATGTTAGGTCTTCCAGTGCTACATGTTAGGTCTTCCAGTGCTTCATGTTAGGTCTTCCAGTGCTACATGTTAGGTCTTCCAGTGCTACATGTTAGGTCTTCTAGTGCTACATGTTAGGTCTTCCAGTGCTACATGTTAGGTCTTCCAGTGCTACATGTTAGGTCTTCCAGTGCTACATGTTAGGTCTTCCAGTGCTACATGTTAGGTCTTCCAGTGCTACATGTTAGGTCTTCCAGTGCTACATGTTAGGTCTTCCAGTGCTACATGTTATGTCTTCCAGTGCTACATGTTAGGTCTTCCCTTGCTACATGTTAGGTCTTCAAGTGCTACATGTTAGGTCTTCCAGTGCTACATGTTAGGTCTTCCAGTGCTACATGTTAGGTCTTCCAGTGCTACACGTTAGGCCTTACAGTGCTACATGTGAGGTCTTACAGTGCTACATGTTAGGCCTTACAGTGCTACATGTGAGGTCTTACAGTGCTACATGTTAGGCCTTACAGTGCTACATGTGAGGTCTTACAGTGCTACATGTTAGTTCTTCCAGTGCTACATGTTAGGTCTTCCAGTGCTACATGTTAGTTCTTCCAGTGCTACATGTGAGGTCTTCCTGTGCTACATGTGAGGTCTTCCTGTGCTACATGTGAGGTCTTCCTGTGCTACATGTGAGGTCTTCCTGTGCTACATATTAAGGTTTCCATTGATACGAGAGCTTCTAGTGCCTCATATGAGGGCTTCAGGTGCTTCATATGAGAGCTTCCAGTGAATATCAATAAAATAGGAAGCCTAAAGGCTACTTCAATCTCAGAGATATATTTGGCCTAAATATATTTTGATCAGAAACCCACCTGATGCCACAATCACAGACAATTCTTAATGGTTGTTCTATGAAAACACGGACATAATTAACATACATTAACCTCAAAAGTTCTATGAAAGAGTGTGCAATGTTCAGACTTAATTAGCTGGGAGCAGAGCCACCAAACTGCTGTTCGAAAATAACCTAAATAATTTACATGGTTCACAGAGTGCAGGACATTTTCCAGGACATCAGCATTGTTATTTTACATGAAAATGTCGCTGGTTTCAGTGTCAGAACAGTTGGCAATAAAATAATCAGACCAAACATTAAAGCAACGTGTATAATGTTTTATACACAGACAAAACATCAGTGTTTAAATATACAGTCCAGTGGTTCATTTGGCAATAAAAGTGAAACACCAAAGAACTAGATCCCCCTTGTGAAGCCTGAAAGTGGATCTTGTTTACCTACGCTGCTCTGCAAATATTGGTCTTGCTTACCTTGCTGGAGTTCAGGAAGGAGAGTATTTCAAAATATACCTGGATGATTTACTTAAAAAATTGAGACCCTCCTTCAAAATGCTAAAGCCTCGAGGCAAATGGACTTTTAGTTTTAGCAATACATCTGTACAAAGAATAAATCCGAGTCCATGAGCGAAAATCCCCTAACATGAAAGAGCTTTAGAGCTTTTGAAAGAATAAATATTTCAGATCTCTTCAGGGATGGATTAATTAACTGGAAGCCTCTCCTAAGTGTTCACAGAGTGAACGTTGGCGTCATAAAGGTCTTCTTCACCGGGATGTGACGGACTATGGATTCAAGTGCTTTCCCAAGATACCTAACTGATAAGCTCCATGTGCTTCCCGAGACACCTAACTAATAAGCTTCATGTGCTTCCCGAGACACCTAACTAATAAGCTTCATGTGCTTCCCGAGACACCTAACTAATAAGCTTCATGTGCTTCCCGAGACACCTAACTAATAAGCTTCATGTGCTTCCCGAGACACCTAACTAATAAGATAAATGTGCTTCCCGAGACACCTAACTAATAAGCTTCATGTGCTTCCAGAGACACCTAACTAATAAGCTTCATGTGCTTCCCGAGACACCTAACTAATCTTCAGAGACATGCTCTCTATACTAATGAAATTTTAATGAAGAGGCACAATACCGTGACCCGAAGAATACACTTAATAACCCGCACCTAAGTGAGCGAAACTTATGACAACGTTTCGGACAGTCTTGTACCTTTAGTGTGTTTGCCTAGTTATTGGTCCAGATCGGACCGAAACGTCGTCATACGTTTCACTCTCCTATTTGCGGGTTATTTGTGTAATGGAATTTTAAAAAATATTACACTTTTATGTTTTTGTGTGGAAAGTTACAGCGATGCGCTCTCTAAAAAATTATATACTACTTCTATATTGCTGTCATTCTATATTGCTGTCATTCTATATTTTTGTCACTCTATATTGCTGTCATTCTATATTTCTGTCATTCTATATTTTTGTCACTCTATATTTCTGTCATTCTATATTTCTGTCATTCTATATTTCTGTCACTCTATATTTGTCACTCTATATTGCTGTCATTCTATATTTCTGTCACTCTATATTGCTGTCACTATATTACTGTCATTCTACATTGTTCTCACTATATATCTGCTGTAATTCCATACTACTGTAGTTCTGTCACTTTATATTACTGTCATTCTATTTCGCTGTAATTATGTATTCCCTTCACTCTTTATTGCTGTTAATCTTTATTGCTGCCACTCTTTATTGATGTCAATTTATATTGCTGTCATTCTATATTGCTGTAATTCTTACTGCTGTCATTTAATATTGCTGTCATTCTATAATGCTATCTCACACTCGTATAATATCTATCAAATAGACTTCACTCATTCTATTGGCGTTCTGCATGACCCACACGGGCTTGACGTTTACTAATATAACAATAAGAATCATGGTTCTCAGGCATATTAAATGAATGTAAATGTTCATAATAAAAACTGGACAAAATTCAGATCTGGCTTCCGAAATTTATTCACTGGAGTAACTTCTCCGAGCGGCATCACAGAGCTCCTCGTGCCGATCCTGCATTGTTTCGATGCCCAGCACGGGATGTTTAATGCTGCTTAGCATATATTAAAACTCTCAACATGCATGCCTTAGCCAAGGAAAAATGCCTTTATGCTAGTGAAGGGCTCTTGATCTGAAGAATTTGAATTGCTCTTCTCTTCAACAGAATATATGTGATTACCTCCCATTCCCAGGTGAAGTATGGCCCCATGGATATAGAGTTTTTCAATAATAACAATAATAATAATAATAATCATAATGAAGAATGAAAAGAGGAACACTTTCAAATTTTGAACTATTTTGGGTTTCGAAGATAAAAGTTATTTCATTTTATGTTTTTGTTGAAAACGATTGTGACCACAATAACAAGTAATTGCCTAATTTTTCCTAGGAATTTTTTTTAACATGTTTATGGTATATGTTTACAATATATTAGTAACATACGTGTATAATGAATTCGCTTATATTGCTACAACCGACTCTTCTTTGCCTGTCTCTTGTTTTCCACTTCTGGATCATCTCTTGTTATTGTCCTTCAGTAATCTAACAATGTTGGCCTCCATTTCCCCTGGTAGTGTTGCTCCATGACTGAGATGTTGTGGTGAAACAGTTCATGTTTACCGCTGACTGCTCCACACTTGGCCGGAAGAAAATCTAGATGAGAGTGGCGTAAATGTATATTCAAAAATTATCTTCAATGAGGAGATTCCATTGATGCAGTCAAGAGCCCAACAGTTCGGACTTACTCTTTGGCAATTCTAAATTTCTGATAATGTTATTTAATTCATTCTGAGTTATCATGTGCGGTTAACAACTTACACTTACAATCACCCAAATGACTGTAAATATAAAATTTCGAATATAGCTATTGCCTAATAAATCTTAAGCTAGTCATAAGTTGCCTGAGATACTCCAATATTTAATAGAAACTGTGTATCATGCCAAGACAAAACCATTCTCATTACTAAATTTACAAACTATAATATTCTTAAATGTTTTGAAATACCTCACTATTGCAAATCTATTTAATCACTTCAGTTACCTAACTTTAATATCAGCATGCTCCATAACCTGTGTCAATATAAAGTAAGAATTATTATTAGTCTGCCCAAAATGCCTAGGCATGCTAGTGACCTTCTTTGTAATTATTTTATAATATGTAAACCACACATTGTTATCTTTACAGAGAAATAAATATTTGAATTTGAAAAAGATGTCAAGTTATGAACATATTGAGGTTCCATCATCTTCCTGATGCTCTTATTCGAGAGAGAATAAGTATGAGGGTTCAGGTTTGCTTAGAGCTTCGCCATGAGGTACAGGGCGTATAGTACTGGGTATATTAGGATACTGTACAGATAACTTTTAATTTTCTTGTAAAATACCTTTCCAGACTGGAAGCACCATGCAGAAGTAACACTCGCTTACTTGATTGGTCGCCCCCACCACCCCACTGGCACTACAAGGGGCATACAATTTCTTCTCCGATTCAATCACTGACGAAGGTTTGTTGAATAAGTATTACAGTATGTGTGGGGTCCTACTCTATGTGTGGGGTCCAACTCTTGGCCTGATCAACAATCTTACAGTCAAAATAAAGGTGATATGCTTTCCTAATCGCTAGTCATAGCACGCTTTAGTGATGGAAAAGTCATCCACAAACATAAAAGTTATCTGCACTGTTCACACAAATACAAGATATCTTTGTGCAAATCTGAGAAAAGAGACAATGTTAGTAACAAACAAACAAAAATGTCATGCAATGCATGACTTCTGGGAATGAACTGATGCATTTCAGACAGTAATGAGACAATACTTGAATGTCAAGTGAATCATCCATTATCTGTTATTGGAGTTGCAAAAAATAAACACTGTCCAATGAAAGTAAACTGTACTACTGTGAAACATTCAGTACAATAAAAGAGCTACTGGAGAGAAATATAGGAAATTGCATGTGTTAAATAATTATGCAGGGTGACTTTGAATGAAGAGCCTTTACCTTGTACAGTTTAGTGACCGTCCTCCCTTCCCTGGTCCAGGATAACAGGAATCAGCCTCAGTCCAAATATTTACAAATAGAACCAATTTGAAATTTTAAGCATCATTTCCGTATTCAGTGACCTAAAATTAGCCTTTTCGCTGTACACCAGCGTAATAATAATAATAATATTATTATTATTATTATTATTATTATCATCATTCATACTTTACACTATATTTCTTGAGGTGAAGATACTACCAGAAGAGACGAGTGTCAGGCACAACTGTTGTGTCAAGTGTGGTGTCACGGATAGAAATAATTCAGATTTTTTTTTGAAAAGCAGGTACTCACACACTGAAACACTGAATAGTTTCCCATCACATTTTTCCACCAGGTATTTGTTATACATCCGCGCTCTCTCGTGTCTCGCCTGCAGAAGGCACTACAGGGCAGTGAAAGAGAGAGACACTATTTTCCCGGGCAAGGAAGAAACTTTGGGATGTTTATGTCACGAGGATTAAGGACTGAAACAGTCCTTCCCACAAGTCACATAAAGTGAAAGCTAAGAAGGCAAACACGAAGGAACTTCACACTTTGATGTCAGAACTTTCAGCAGTTTGTGCCAGTTTACATGAGACAAAGCTGGGGATGCTTCTCCTCTGCTTACGTTAGCTGTGGTGAGTCAGCCCGTCCTGCACCTTTAACCTCATTCGTGGGGATAACATTGCTCGAATAGCATGCGATATATTTTGTGCAGCCAGACGTACGCCGCTCTGTTATGTTGCTAGTTAACTATACATATATGCATATAAAATAATTTATGCTAACCTAATAAAATTTAGCATAATATAACTTAACGTAACATAATGTTGCCTCAATACAACATAACGCAAAATAACTAAACATAACACAACATACTATAACAAAACATAACCTTTCGCAAATCCGCCTTACAATAACAAATATTTTACTGGTAGACTCCGTCTACCAGTATGTGCGCCAAGAGGTACATTTCATGAACCCAAATTAAAAATTGTCAATGAATAGGCAGAATGATGGACGGAAGGCTCGAACCATGATACATAAATTGACAGGCACAACGCTCTACCACTTAGGCTACCGTAGCCGAAGTGGTAGAGCGTTGTTGGACCTGTCAGTTTATAGACCATGATTCTAGCCTCCCATCCATCCTTCTGTTCATTCACACACACACACACACACACACAGGCGGGGCCAGGAGCTGAGTCTCGACCCCTGCAACCACAATTAGGTGAGTACACACACACACACACACACACACACACACACACACACACACACACACACACACACACACACACACACAGGGCCAGGACTGACTCGACCTGCACCACACTAGGTGAGTACACATCACACACACACACACACACACACCACACACACACACATATATATATATATATATATATATATATATATATATATATATATATATATATATATATATATATAGGTAGTAGGTTGGTAGACAGCAACCGCCCAGGGAGGTACTACCGTCCTGCAAGTGAGTGTAAAACGAAAGTCTGTAATTGTTTTACATGATGGTAGGATTGCTGGTGTCTTTTTTCTGTCTCATAAACATGCAAGATTTCAGGTACATCTTGCTAATTCTACTTACACTTAGGTCACACTACACATTCATGTACTGTACAAGCATATATATACACACCCCTCTGGGTTTTCTTCTACAGTATTTTCTTACTAGTTCTTGTTCTTATTTCCTCTTATCTCCATAGGGAAGTGGAACAGGATTCTTCCTCCGTAAGCCATGCGTGTCTTAAGAGGCGACGAAAAGGCCGGGAGTAAGGGGCTAGTAACCCCTTCTCCTGACTATATTACTAAATATAAAAGGAGAAACTTTTGTTTTTCCTTTTGGGCCACCCTGCCTCGGTGGGAAACGGCCGACGTGTTGAAAGAAAGAAGAAATATATATATATATATATATATATATATATATATATATATATATATATATATATATATATATATATATATATATATATATATATGCAAAAGATCACAGTAAACAGGTAATATCAAAATATGCAAGACAACCACATGAATAGATTCAAGGCTTTCGTGACTACTCACGTTGATAATGTAGTAGTCACGAAGGAATTCCTATTTTCATGATGTTCTTGATATATATATTATATATATATATATATATATATATATATATATATATATATATATATATATATATATATATATATTATTGCTTTCAACTTAGTTAAAAGGGATGCTGCTCTCCTAGCAGTTTCTAGATACTTCCCTTCCCTCTATCCCTTCCTAGAATTGTGTTAGTGTGACTTCTATACTATTGTTTTGGGACCATGAAATTGACTCGTGTGAGGGTGTGTAACATTGGGACCCTCTCGCCCCTTTCTGTTCTGTCTGGTCATCAAGGAAGTCACAGAAGTGCTCTTCAGTGAGCTCAATATCTGGTTCTTGGATGATGGTACCCTAGCTGGCACTACAGAATCTCTCCTAGAGGACATCAGAAAAATTAAAGACATGGGAGAGAGCCTGGGCCTATCTTTAAACCCACCAAATGTGAAATAGTTTCTACCAATCGACAGATGATCCAGAATATTAGTGCTGTTTTACCCGGAGCACGAGTCATTGATCCAGACAACAGCACTATCCTTGGTGCTCCTCTTGGGTTCACTGCCATCGACCTGATCCTAGAAAAAAAAATCTCAGACCTCAGGACGATGGAAGACAGCATGAAAGACATCGATACACATGATGCCTTCTACCTACTCACCAGGTGCCTGTCAATCCCAAAACTTACCTACTTCCTGAGATGCTCCCCAGCCTTCAGCAGTCTGAAACTCGAGGAATATGACTCTCTCCGACCTTGGTAGAGAGTGTATTGAATCTTTCCCTTGAAGATGTACAGTGGTTGCAAGCCTTGCTTCCAGTCATGCTTGGGGGGATGGGAGTACGCAAATCCTCCCAGATTGCCCTACCAGCTTTCATATCCTCTTCCATAGCATCAAACAAGTTAATAAAACAAATTCTTCCGGACAACCTCAGTGACTCAGCAGGAATACAGGACCCTAGCTACGCCAGTGCCATCACTGAATGGGAGAGACTTGCTGCTCCAGCACCAAAACCTAGTGCAGCACTGGCCTACAAACAGTCAAGCTGGGATGGCCCCATCACTGAAAAGGTGCTTGCCAACATGCTTAGGGCTGTAACATCAGTCAGGGAGACTGCCCGTTTTCAAGCTGTGAGTGCACATCACTCTGGGGACTTCCTCTAAACAGTTCCCATTTCGGGAATGGGAACACGCCTCGACCCTAAGACCCTCCATATTGCAGTGGTTCTCCGCCTTGCTGCCCGAATTCACACGGAATATACGTGTATTTGCGGCAATGCGCAAACCGACCAATGTGGTCTACATGGTCTTAACTGTTCCAAAACCAAGGGCTGGCATGCAAGACACAATGAGGTCAACGACATCATAAAGAGAACTCTTGCTACAGCTGGATGCTCAGCAGAGAGAAAGCTCCGATCACTAGCAGCCAACAATTCGCACAACCCAGCAAATCACCCCGATGGGATCATCTATCCATTGAAGAATGAGAAAGGATGAGACTACACCTCGCGGCCACCTCAACAACACCTGACTTTTTGTTGATGGTGTAGGTAGGTAGTCAGGGATCCCTGAAACACAGCTTATATTCCACCTAAAAATTTAATTTGTCTAATGTATCCTAAATTCTTCCCAAATTTTATTAACTGTAAATGAATCCAATTTGTATTATCCAAATGCAATATTCATATTTTACTGTAATAAATTTTATCACATAGTTTATTACAGTCAAACTTTTAAAAGTCTTGAACTAAGATTAAAACAACATAAACATAGCATTGGAAGAGGACATTTAATGCTCTGTTTATTCACGTGAGAGATTTTAACCATCCAAATTGTATCTAGTAAGTCCATGGTATTTACTCTCTCTGTTATCCTTTGCTCGTTCGTTGTTTCTACCTTGGTTATCGTTTTACAACCAGGAGTGCAGGCCACTAGACTACGCCTGTTTTCTTAATACCTTCCAGCCTACTACCTATCCTTCCATTCTACTACATATTCTCATGCTCTCCAGCAGCTTTGGTTGCCTCTTCTACAGCAGCCTCTCCTGTAGTAACGTGACCTGTAACAGCTTCTGCTGTATTAGAGTGGCCTGTAACAACCTCTCATATAATAGTGTGTACCACAGCAGCCTGTCCTGTAGTAACGTGAACTGTAACAGCCTCTCCTGTAGTAGTGTGTCCTGCAACAACCTCTACTGTAGTAGTGTGTACTACAGTAACCTCTTTGTAGTAGCATGTCCTGTACCAGCATCTCCTGTAGTAATATTTACTACAGCAGCCTCTCCTATAGTAGCGTGGCCTGTAACAGCCTCTTCTGTATTAACGAAGCGTGTTCTGTAGCCGCCTCTCCTGTAGTAATGTGGCCTGCAGCAGCCCCTCTTGTTGTAGCATGGCCTACAGGGGTGCTGGCTGTAGCAATGCTGGTTGCAGCAGCTGGCTGCAGCGCTGGTTGCAGCAGTTGGCTGCAGGGCGCAGACTGCAGCGCTGGTTGCAGCAACTTTTGTTTAGGTTACTAATCCTGGCTGTTAATTACTGTAATTACCTTCATCTGCTTGTTTACCAACTTGTGTTCAGAACTGTGCTGGATATCGAGCAAATTTTTCTGTGTTTGTCTTTGCATAATTAAAGAGAAAGTCAACGATGGTATTAAACAGATTTAAATATTTAACTTGATTTACGTCAGTCGTAATCTGCTGTAATAATGAGATATTATTATTATTATTATTATTATTATTATTGGTATTGTTGTTTTTGTAATTTTATTGTACTCACGAAGAAGTCCTAAACCCTTATTGGTTACAGATATCCTCGAGATTGAGAGATAGTTGATTTTGTTCCAGGGAAAGGGAGGGTACGATGATACTCTAGTTCAGTCTGTTATGATGACTAAGGAATGATATGTCAGTACAGCCTATATAGTATATAACAATATACTTTTCAGGAATTATAGTTATATTGTAGCAGTTCACTCTGTTAATATTAAGGAATAGTTGTGTGATTCTCTCTGATAATTGTTAAGTAATTGTAACAGTAGTATGATCAATTAAACACAGTGGCTTCATCAGTCCAGTACAAAGAAGAATGGTGAAGATCAGGAGTTTGAGGTAATCAGTCCCTCAGCCTGGAGGTGATGTAATTATTAGTCCGTCAGTCTTATCAACCTTATCAATCCATCAATCTTATCAAGATTTATGAACAGATTACATCGACTCCAGACTGAGGGACTGATTACCTCAAACTCCTGATCTTCACCATTCTTCTTTGTACTGGACTGATGAAGCCACTGTGTGGCTAAACATTTTCACAATAAAGATCCCCAAATGCTGCACATATGTCTAATTTATCAAATTGTCAGTTCACTTTATTTACAGCAGTATTAAGTTATAGACTTGTGGTTCACTCCGATAATTATTAAGTATTAAGTTGTGTGGTTCACTCCGATAATTAAGTATTAGTTGTGTGGTTCACACTTTGATAATTCCTGGGTTCCGGTGATTCTTTTTGAAGTCGACGAATGCGTCTGTTTGCTATATATAGCCGTGTGTTGTGTGGCTGAGTCAAGGCAGAGACTGTTTTGAAGGCTTTTAAGAGATTGCTCGCTGAACTGAGATTTTGAGGGAATAGGTGGAGAAAGTGACGCAGGAATGAAAGATTCGAGAAGGATTAAGGGGGATAGCATAGCGTGAGGAAAAAAAGCGGATAATGGAAAGAGGAGATTGGATGGTGGAGCAAGAGAGTGCACTCTGATTCTACTGCCTCTCCTCCAAATAATTGGATGAGCATTCTCTCACGTCTTAGGGTTCACTGATTCCTTCCAGATGTTGGGTGGTACTCAGCTCACACACTGAGTGTCCGTGGTTCGATCCCCGGTACGGGTGAAAACATTGGGTTCACCTAGCAATAAGTAGGTACCTGGGTGTTAGCCGACTGGCGTGGGTCGCATCCTCAGGACAAAATTAACCTAAGCTGCCCGAAATACTGTACATAACCAGGGGCTTTCTATATAGTACGTCTTGGGTGTCAGCTAGGTCTGAATAAGTTGTATCATGTACTTGTAGAAACAAATAATAATAATATTATTATGAGACCGACAAGCCAACAACAGACACTGGGAAAGTGTGGAGAGTATTGACCGTGAATGACGTGTAGACACTAGTTCGTTTCCACTCTTTGTACAAAATCTGTGCCAGACTCCCTTCTAATCAACACAGAGTGCGAGTGATACCAATACTAAAAGAGTCCAAGAGGATACATATATTCCTCAGTGCCAGACATAAACCTCTTGTTTAAGTTATTTTGTTGCAGTCTGTAAATTTTTTGTCAATTGTAACAATAATTTTTTGGCCACTGTAATAATAATCATAATGATATATTATTATTATTACAATGGCCAAAAAAATTACGGACTGCAACTAAATAACTTAAACAGGAGGTTTATGTCTGGCACTGAGGAATATATGTCGTATCTCTTGGACCCTTTTGTATTGGTATCACTCGCACTCTGTGTAGATTAGAAGGGAGTCTGGCACAGATTTTGTACGAAGGTTGGATAAAAAACTCCAAGGGAATGAAAAGAACTAGTGTCTACACGTCATTCACCGTCAATACTCTCCACACTTTCCCAGTGTCTGTTTGTTAGTTTGTCGGTTCAAGCCGATATACTGGACATGGGACATGAAGGCTGTTTCGTACTTACATACTAACGACAAAAATGCAAAAATGCCTTAATTAGTAAAATAGGAAGTGAACTACGCTCTCATATTTTCACTGAAGGCCCACATCCATCTCTACTTTTGTATTGGTGATTGATATTATCAAACGTAGATACACATTTGTTGTCCAAACATTTGTTGTCCCAGACAGTGTAACTGTCGTCCGCATTTCTGCATCACGTTAGTCAAGATATGTGCACGACGTTTTTACTGTCTAGAACATTTGATGGCAATTTTCAACAATTTTTACACTTTTATGAATTAGTTATCAAAAGAGATCAACAAATTGATTTCGGTGTTATAAACTTTCTTATTAAAAAATAGAAGAAAACCATAACAAATATACAATCAAAGTTGTTCTAAAAAGATTCCAGTTTCAACACCTAGAAAGCGAGATAGACCAAACCTGGCCATAAGGACACACAATCCTACTCCTGACTTAAGAATCCCACACCGTAACCACACACCCTTGACTACAAGCTTGTAATTACATCTCAAACAACCAGATGGAAATGTGACCCAGCCCCTCAGCATGCCTGTGACAAGAAGATTTGATAATTATTAAAACCAGAGTTTTACTTCTCCTACCGCTCAAGAACTGAGATATAGAATGAAATCCAAAGTTTATTTATTACATAGTGTGTTTCTCCATATGGATACCCTGAAACCTCTACGCTTTGACCTTAAATAAATAAATAAATACGCCCTTTCTAGTTATATTACCTTTTTCTTTTTACTAATGCCATTAGAATCTTCATAGTTCTTGGTGACATAATGTATCGTGTTGCCCCGAGCTCTTCAAAGTTCTGACTCTTCTGTCAACAGGAAAAGTACTTTAAATAAAACATACACTTATATCCTGTTTTAACTGAACTTCTTAGCTTCGCATTATTTCTTTATAATTTATTTGTGATTCACAGTAAAATGATAAGGTATTATCGCTATCATGTTTTTTTCTGTTTGTAGAGCTTTGTCATGTCTCGCTTCGTGGAGAGCTCAGCCAAATAATGTTTTACTCTGTATGAAACTTCATAAAGTCATTGCTAGATAAAGATCTAAAGAGAGCGAAACGTTGTCCTAATAAAGTCTTGTTTTCCAACTAGTCGTCATTTTCATTCATATTGCCGTTAAAACATATTAACTTAGGTAACTAACTGTAATAATAAGTCCAAACACAAGGTTCCTGCAGTGATGACATTGTTATAGTTGTTTCTAATTAATAAATATTTACATATTACCGTGTTTGGGAACATTTCGGTTAATGTGGAAAATACTTTTAATATTATCTTAAAAACTACTAAAAATGTCTCATGTTTCACTTCAGATTGAAACTGTTGAAGAACCTTACTAAACCCAAAATGGATTTTTTCACAAGAATTTATATCAGTTAAAGTTGAGTCGGATAAATCACACGTTTATCTTGCCGGGTCACTATTTAGAGAAGACCTGGGCCGGATGTACCGGCGAACCTACAACAAACGTTTCTTTGTTGGATACCTCGAACAAATTTAACCCTCGTCGTCTGGATGTTTGTTGGGGCGTATCTCTGGGACAAATATAATATATTGCATTTCGAAATGAGTGAAATCGACTAGACCACAACACTAATGTTTGTTTAATAATGAGCAGCTGAGGAATGCATGGTGTAGTAGTAATGTATTAATTGTGAGATATTCAGTGTCGCTAACTAAGAATTGTATAATGCAACAATATTAATGTATTTTTTTCTATCTGTATGTTATTTAATTTGAATTTTTCTTTAAACTATTCTTCATATTGCGAAATAAATTTGTGATTGATTGGATATTGCTATTACTACTTTCCTCTTCGAATATTTTCAGATATTTTTGCTTCCTGAACTATTTTCTGTTTCCTTTCCTATCCTATTAAAGAAGCTTTTTGTTTCTCTCTCCTTGTCTCTCTCAGATGTGGCTTAGGTTAGGAAGTTCAGAAACGTCGTTTAAAGTATCGTTTCCTGAGTGTAGGTAACTGGTAATTTTTTCCATCCACGGAAATACTTTCATTCTTCCTTCAGGTGCTGATTTGTAGGTCAATATTATCAAGAAGGTGGTTGATGAAGTTGAAAGACTATCGACAACACGAGAGTCATTATGTCTGCATGTCACTTTTTTCACCAGTAGACAAAAACAATTTAATCCCTAAAATAGAGAGTAACGCAAATTCTCAGCATATATACATTTATATACATATCTCTCGATGAATTTATCCATTTGAGATGAAACGGAAGAAAAGACGAAGAAAAGATTAATGTTCTCAAGAAGAATCAGAACACAGAACACAATATTACTTTCCAGGTGAGTACAATTCGTCTATTTCCCGCGTAGTGGAAGCAGAATCAAGCCATCACACATCTTATTGCTTTTGAGAGTCACATGAATAATGTAAATAACAACTAGGTGTATTTCAGTCGCTGGGGATTCCGAGAACGGTTTCCCAGTATTGCAAATTCCAATCTGTCTGCACATCAGTGTATGCATTAGGAATAGTGTGATGCAAATAGTTTAAAAAACTGACAAGTTAAAGAATGAGACACTTAAGCAACATATAGAAACATTGTGGAAATGTTTCCGCAATGAACATTCCCAAATGTTGCACAAGTGTCTCATTCTTCATTAAGAATAGAGAAGAGTGCGGCATAAATTTCTAATAAAGTTAAATATTTGCAATGAATATTTGAAACGAATCAGAAAAACACATCCAAAATTTATCACATGGAAACTAATATCCAAAGTTCTTCAATGAAAATGACAAAGTAGAAGACTCACAACCACAATATAATTCAAATCCTTCACTAAGGACCACCAGCTTTGAAGACAAACTGAAGAGGAGAAAATCCAAATTATTTCCAAATTATTTGAAAAAGACTTATGACAGGGTGGATAGGGAACAATGTGGCAGATGTTACAGGTGTATACAATAGGAGGTAGGTTACTGAAAGCAGTGAAGAGTTTATACGAGGATAGTGAGGCTTAGGTTAGAGTATGTAGGAGAGAGATTATTTCTCAGTAAAAGTAGGCCTTAGACAAGGATTGTGATGTCACCGTGGTTGTTCAATATATTTATAGATGGGGTTGTAAGAGAAGTGAATGCTCGGGTGTTGGCAAGATAACACTGTGCTTTTGAGAGATTCTGAAGAGAACTTGCAGAGGTTGGTGGATGAGTTTGGTAGGGTATGTAAAAGAAGGAAATTGAAAGTGATAAAAATATTAGGTGATGAAAGAATGGATATCAGATTGGAGGGAGAGAGTATGGAGGCGGTGAATGTATTCAGATATTTAGGAGTGGACGTGTCAGCAGATGGGTCTATGAAGGATGAAGTGAATCATAGAATTGATGAGAATAAAACGGTAAGTGGTGCACTTAGGAGTCTGTGGAGACAAAGAACTTTGTCTGTTGAAGCAAATAGGGGAATGTATGAGAGTATAATTATACCAACACTCTTATATGGGTGTGAAGCATGGGTGGCGAATGTTGCAACAAGGAGAAGGCTGGAGGCAATGGAGATGTTACGTCTGAGATCAAAGTGTGGTGTGAATATAATGCAGCGAATTCGTAGTTTGGAAATTAGGAGGAGGTGCAGGATAACCTAGACTATTATCCAGAGGGCTGAGGAGGGGTTGTTAAGGTGGTTTGGACATGTAGATTATTATTATAATCAAATAGAAGCGCTAAACCACAGGGTTGGACATATAGAGAGGATGGAACAAAGTACAATGACTTCGAGAGTGTACAAATCTGTAGTGGAGGGAAGGCGGGGTAGGGGTCGGACTAGGAAAGGGTGGAGGGGTCGGACTAGGAAAGGGTGGAGGGAGGGGGTAAAGGAGGTTTTGTGTGCGAGGGGCTTGGACTTCCATCAAGCATGCGTGAGCGTATTTGATAGGAGTGAATGGAGTCAAATGGTTTTTAATACTTGACGTGCTGTTGGAGTGGAAGAAAAGTAACATTTATGAAGTGATTCAGGGAAACCGGCAGGCCGGACTTGAGTCCTGGAGATGGGTAGTTAAGTGCCTGCACTCTGAAGGAGGGGTGTTAATGTTTCAGTTTTATAACTGTAGTATAAGCATGCCTCTGGCAAGACAGTGATGGAGTGAATGATGAAAGTTTTTCTTTTTCGAGCAACCCTGCCTTGGTGGGAAACGGCCGATGTCTTAATAAAAAAAATATAAAAAATGATGGCACATTAAAACCTACACAACCTTAAATTAAAGGATAACTTCCTTTGTGGAAAACATATCAACAAAGAGTTTTTAGCTGACCAGAAGATACATTCTCCAGTTACTGTTCAAAGTCCAGTAAAGTATTCACCTATATACCAAACCACCAAAAAAAAAAAAAAAAATGCCACATCCTGCCATAAATATTGATGCTATTCAGAATTGCTTTATCTTAATCTTCGGAAAATTCTAAATCCGGGGGGAGGAGGATATGTAGCTCCTGATAAATAGAAAGCATTCAAATTAGATCGAAGGGAGGAGAAGATAAGTAAAGCTCCCAGGATCAAGAGTCCTTCACCAGCATCAAGGCGCCCCATTTCTTCCATTTTGAGGAGATATAATCCAGTTATTTACAGCAAGGTAATGCAATTTCTACATTAAGAAGTGACAAAATATCTTCAACACACTCCACTAACCTACCAACATTCTGCTAAGTAGGATTCACTAGATTTAAAATTTTGAAGATCAGATCGGAGGAAACCAATATCTGAAATGACGTATATAAACTTGAGCAGAAGATGCTTGCTCGTCCCTACTGTTCCACGAATCTTCCACTAATTATTGTTGTCCAGGGTTCAAAAATTTAAGATCTGCAGTTATAAACGAAAGACAGAAAGCTAGTGGAAGACGATCGGCTCCTTAAAAAGAACATAGGAAAATGTAGTGTTTGAGGGATCACAGCAAACTTTAAAAACTTTAAAAACGCCTAAAATCGCGAGGTTTTTTTTCAGTTCCATTTTGATTAAAAAAATTCTGCAGATCTGTACGAGAAAAAAGTATTTGATTTGGTGTTTTTAAGAAACTCCTTTGATTCTATAAAACTGGCAAAGTTTCACCAGCAAAACTCAAATCCACTAAAAAAATACAAATAAGATACACCAGGGAGGGTTTCAATCCGTTCAGATGAGAGAGAAAGAGAGAGAGAGAGAGAGAGAGAGAGAGAGAGAGAGAGAGAGAGAGAGAGAGAGAGAGAGAGTGAGAGAGAGAGACTGACTTTAACTCGAGAACTATTCTTTCACACAAAACTTTATAGCTGAACCTCGCGTGCATACACCGCTGACAACTATCCAATATTGACAGACAAAAAATAGTTCCAGAAAAGATTGTCGTGGAAAACTTTTTCCTAACTTGTAAAAGACTGACTCAAGGCATCTGAGATTTCTTCTCCTCACTGATTATTTTTTTTTTTTTGTATATAGAAACTGCAAATATTTTTAACCTCAAAATCCTTGTATCGACATTCAGCACATTATACATCATGCACTGCTGAGCGAAACTTTGAGGGCGAAACACTGTGTAAAGGCAATCAATATATTTACATACGACTTTCCGCTCTAATTAGCTTATTATTATAATTATTATTATTATCATTATTATTATTATTATTATTATTATTATTATTATTATTATTATTATATTATTATTATTAATTTCCCATTTTCTTGTTTTTAGTTCGCTCAAAATACAAATCAACCATCGGCTTCATATTTTCAACTGTTATATGGTAACTTGGGAAAAATTCTAAGAACAATAGGTATGTGCATAGGGCTTTTGACAAAAAATTGAACGCATTCCCAGCATCCTGGAATGACGTTTTGCGGCCTTGGTTCAAACCTTTAATACAGGAGCTTCCTAATTCAACGATGAAGAATTTGTAGGTGCGCATATGCCAATTTTTTGTTTAAAATAGTGAGAAATTTTCATTCCCGTTAAATTACGTCAAATATATGAGTCTGCCTCTTTTGAATAACTTCGATATTCAATGACTGATGCATCTCACAGCCCGGGCAGCATCCATTAAGTTTCGTTTCTGTAGAGAGACATTTGTTACTATTTTTTTTTTTAAAGTTGAAAGTGTTGGAACTTTTGCTGTAACCAATAATTAATAAATATAGGAGAAAAATGAACAAATATGTTGCAAAACAATTGTCCTCAAAGATGTGTTAAGTTATACCATGAATTAAGGAAGGATCCTGGACTTCACCTTGCGACAGCAGACAAAGTAAATACGATAGTAATTATAGACAAGGTAGATTATAGGGGAAAATGGACATGTTAGGAGATAAGGAAACTCACTCGTCCCTTAAATTGTCTGCATGACTGTTTTCCGGAGAGCAAGAAACTCGGGCTGTTATTCGGCTGCTTAGGCCCCACTTTATGGCTTCCAAATGTTAAATGATGCATTCCATAAGATGATTGACACTTTCCATAAGATGGATGACACTTTCCATAAGATGGATGACACTTCCATAAGATGATTGACACCTTTCCATAAGATGGATGACACTTTCCATAAGATGATGACACCTTCCATAAGATGGATGACACTTTCCATAAGATGGATTGACACCTTCCATAAGATGGATGACACTTTCCATAAGATGATTGACACCTTCCATAAGATGGATGACACTTTCCATAAGATGAATGACATTTTCTATAAGATGGATGACACTTTCCATAAGATGGATGACACATTCAATAAGATGATTGACACCTTCCATAAGATGGATGACACTTTCCATAAGATGATTGACACCTTCCATAAGATGGATAACACTTTCCATAAGATGGATGACACTTTCCATAAGATGATTGACACCTTCCATAAGATGGATGACACTTTCCATAAGATGATTGACACCTCCCATAAGATGGATGACACTTTCCATAAGATTGACACCTTCCATAAGATGGATGACACTTTCCACAAGATGGATGACACTTTCCATAAGATGATTGACACCTTCCATTAGATGGATGACACTTTCCATAAGATGATTGACACCTTCCATAAGATGGATGACACTTTCCATAAGATGGATGACACTTTCCATAAGATGGATGCCACTTTCCATAAGATGGATGACACCTTCCATAAGATGGATGACACTTTCCATAAGATGGATGACACTTTCCATAAGATGGATGACACTTTCCATAAGATGGATGACACTTTCCATAAGATGGATGACACTTGCCATAAGATGGATGACACTTTCCATAAGATGTATGACACTTTCCATAAGATGGATGACACTTTCCATAAGATGGATGACACTTTCCATAAGATGGATGACACTTTATATAAGATGGATGACACTTTCCATAAGATGGATGACACCCGGTGAATATTTGAAAACTGTGTCGACGCAAATTTGAAATTTTAATGAATTAAAAAATGTAGACTTGGAATCGTTGGATTCAGATCAATTACTAGAAAATACTTTTTCTAACACTCAAACTTCTAGAGTTGTTGGGCTTTATTAAACTTCTAAAGTTTGTGGGCTTTATTAAACTTCTAAACTTTGTGGGCTTTATTAAACTTCTAAAGTTTGTGGGCTTTATTAAACTTCTAAAGTTTGTAGGCTTTATTAAACTTCTAAAGTTTGTGGGCTTTATTAAACTTCTAAAGTTTGTGGGCTTTATTAAACTTCTAAAGTTTGTGGGCCTTATTAAACTTCTAAAGTTGGTGGGCTTTATTAAACTTCTAAAGTTGGTGGGCTTTATTAAACTTCTAAAGTTGTTGGGCTTTATTAAACTTCTAAAGTTGGTGGGCTTTATTAAACTTCTAAAGTTGGTGGGCTTTATTAAACTTCTAAAGTTGGTGGGCTTTATTAAACTTCTAAAGTTGGTGGGCTTTATTAAACTTCTAAAGTTGGTGGGCTTTATTAAACTTCTAAAGTTGGTGGGCTTTATTAAACTTCTAAAGTTGGTGGGCTTTATTAAACTTCTAAAGTTGGTGGGCTTTATTAAACTTCTAAAGTTGGTGGGCTTTATTAAACTTCTAAAGTTGGTGGGCTTTATTAAACTTCTAAAGTTGTTGGACTTTATTAAACTTCTAAAGTTGGTGGACTTTATTAAACTTCTAAAGTTTGTGGGCTTTATTAAACTTCTAAAGTTGGTGGACTTTATTAAAATGAAGACTAACTTTAACTTTAATCTTCAGCTATGTAAATTTTTAGCGCCTGTTTTTTTTTTTAAATTGGTTTTAATATAATAATTTTTTTAAAAAACACTGAATAATTTTTTATATAGGATGTAGAGAATTTTAAATAGAATAAAACTGTAAAAAAAAAAAAGAGAAATATTAAAAATTCGCGAATTTATAGCATTTTTAATTTTGACGAGTTTAGCTAACACTTAAACATTGAGATGATACATGAGTTGGCACACGGTAAGTTATAGCCTTCTCGTCTTTCACTAACTTCCTCCCAATATTTCCTTTATAACTTCAAAATGCCTTATCCGATCGGCTTCAAATTTTCAACCCTGGTCAAATATTACTCGTGAATTTTTAAAAAATTGCCACGTGGTGGTACCCTTTGCCGAATTTATGTAGTTCATTCCCAAAATTAGTTTCCATGATCATCCTTAAAATTTCAATACTCGTGTTTCCTACCTACTGTATTTCCTCGTCTACTCAATGAGAGCTCTAATCTTCTGTTCCTTCGCCACTCATATCTCTTCACTTGTCTATCATTGTCCTCATGAAGTGATCTCCCTCTTTCCTCATCCCATTTTTCTCCCACCAAACTGTATTGTCTGATATTAACAGTTCTTTTGTTTCTCATCCTACCTACATGTTGGTAATATTAATGGAGTATGAAAGAGCCATTTTGTACTTTTATTATCGAAATGAAATACGGCAGCAATATCTTGCATTAAGTTGCATGGATGCCTTACCTTGATTAGGACGTTCATAACGATGGGTAACCGCCCATTCAATTTACATTGGAGTATACCTGGAGAGAGTTCCGGGGGTCAACACCCACGCGGCCCGGTCTGTGACCAGGCCTCATGGAGGACCAGGGCCTGATCAACAAGGCTGTTACTGCTAGCCGCACGCAATCCAACGTACGAACCACAGCCCGGCTGGTCAGGTACTGACTTTAGGTGCTTGTCCAGCGCCTGCTTGAAGACAGCCAGGGGTCTATTGTCAAACTCATTAGACCAGACGGAATTCTGGAACAAGCATTATACTATAAACCTTCCAACAAGAATGATATCCGCTTCTTTTAGCAGTTTAGTTTAAAAACCAAGAACGAAGTAATGACTGAGTTCTTCCTGCTGCCAGTCAGATTCTACAGTGAAGAATTCCTGGAAGAAGAACCTAGCTATATCAAGAATAATTTCACTAGCCTTAAGTGTTCTCCATATATAATTCGACTCTGCATACGTAAAGGCAAAGATATTTACCTCAACGCCCAGAGCCAGGAAGAATAATTCGACGATACATTTCACCAATAGGTATTGTTACAGACACTGCTTCTCATCATTCAGAAATCAAGGATTGACATCATGGTAATCTTTTCAACAAATCGGCTGTTTCCCACCGAGGCAGAGTGGCCCAAAGAGAAAAACAAAATTTTATCTTTTTAACTTTAGTAATGTATACAGGAGAAGGGGTTACTAGCCCCTTGCTCCCGGCATTTTAGTCGACTCTTAGGACACGCATGGCTTACTGCGGAAGAATTCTGTTCCAATTCCCCATGGAGAGAAGAGGAAATAAGAACAAGAACTAGTAAGAAAATAGAAGGAAACCTAGAATGGTATATATATATATATATATATATATATATATATATATATATATATATATATATATATATATATATATATAGGATGGGTCCACCTCTGGTGCAAATTGTGGGACCCATAGCCTCGGAGAAGTGGATAAAAAGGCATCAAGGAAGAATATATATATATATATATATATATATATATATATATATATATATATATATATATATATATATATATATATATATATATATATATATATGCTTGTACATTAATGTGTAGTGTGACCTAAGTGTAAGTAGAAGTAACAAGGCGTACCTGAAATCTTGCATGTTTATGAGACAGAAAAGCATCAACAATCCTACTGTCATGTAAAATGATGGTAGGATTTAAGTGTAAATTAAAAAGTTTATTAAAATTGATAATAATGGATTCGTTGAATTCAGAGCAATTACTGAATAATGCCTTTTCTGATTGGCTTTAAATTTTCAATGTTGATAAAATTCAGTAAAGAAATCTAGCTTTTATTATGAGCTATGGTAATGTTAAACTGCCACTTTTATTAAATATGTTAGCTTCTAGTAGAAATTAGAGAATGTCTATTCTGGTAGGCTTCAAACACTGAAACATTGCTGTATCGTAATTAGAAATATTATTTATTAAATTTCGGCTTAGTTCGAGTCAATTTGTCAGTATCATATTTTTTTTAATCTAGCTGGGTTTTTGAAGAAAACATAAATGTTTTTGTTAGAGAATTTTAGAGAGTTTTAAATAGAATAGATCTGCAATAAATATGAGAAATATTGAAAATTCTCGTTCTCATCGTCTTGAGTTTTACAGGGTTAGTGAGCGCTTAAAAACATTGTGCCACAGCCTTTCCATTGTTAATTACCACCAACTTGCTCCGATCCGTTACTAATTTTCAACACTGGTCAACTATTTTTGACAAGTGCTAGTACCCCTTTACTCATTTTACTTTAGATCATTCCGGTAACTGCTTTACATGAAATAGCTTTAGAAAGACTCTTCTGATTGGCTTCAAAATCTTAACAGTTGTGTATCCTCCACAGAAAGGGTAAGCATTGCTAGTAGTGTGTGTAGGCGCCATTTAACCTCTTTGTTTTCGAAGTGGAATAGTAATATTTTACGTTACGTAACTGGCTTATTCTTCCTGAAGAGGGGGAGGGTGGGCCTTAATAATAATAATAATAATAATAATAATAATAATAATTTTTATTTGGACATGATACAAAGAATTACATTTGGTTATTGAGATTACATGAGGTGTACATGCCAAAAGCCCCTAGTATGCAGGGCATTTTGGGCAGACTTAAAATTAACTTAAAACTAAATTGTAAGAATTTTTGTAGATAGTATACAATGAGTAAAGGTGAGTATTTAAGCTATGAAATTTGAACATAGTTTTGTACTTTTGTCTTCATTATAAAATTAATTAAATCAGATTAAACAAATTAAAGCAATAATAATAATAAAATAATAAAAAGTTATGGTTGATAATTTATAAAATAAGTAAAGTTGCATATCTAAGTTTTAAAGTTTGAATATAAGTTGAACATATCAATTAATTGTAGCAATTTATTGCAGCAATGCAACTAATTGAGTGAGATAACAATTTAAAACAATTAATTGCATTGCAGTTAGTTTACGTGGTCATTATAATGTAAGTGTTGTGGGAATAATTAGCTAAGTAAGTATTATTCATAACAGGTTTTACATTCATTCATTCGTTCATTCATACATTACATTGACTTTAAAGTCAGGTTTTACGTTAAGTAAATGGTTGATATGTAGCAATTAGCTTTGGGTGAGAAGGTGGTTTTTTAGCATCGTTTTGAATTAGGGTACAGGTAGGGTTTCTTTGGCAATGACAGGTAATGAATTCCAAATTTTCGTGCCTTTTATGTGCATTGAGTTTTTACATAGTGTTAGGTGGACACGGGGAACATCGAGGAGTGATCTGTGTCTAGTGTTATGGTCATGTGTCCTGTTAAAATTAGTAAGGAGAAGTTTGAGTGGTGGGTTAATATCTGCATAGAGTGTTCTATGTATGTAATAGGCACAGTAAAAAGTATGGATGTCTTGTATGGTGCTTTGATGCTGGTGAGGGGCTCTTATTGTAAAGAATTCGACATATCCTCCCCTTAAATAAAATACTTATTTACTTGCTTGTTTGCTTGCTTATTTACTTGCTTATTTACTTATCATTACTTAAAAGCTGGTTAATCTTTCATACAGAAAAGTTTGGAATAATTTTGTTCTTTGTGTATGTTCAAGTTTGCTTTTATTATTGGAAGAAATTTGGAAAATTGAAATACCTCTCTTCATGCGATAAATTCTGAACGTCGCATCTGAATGGCTGCAACACTGGCAACTTGATAATGCAACTTTGAACAACTTCAAGCTTAATGTGCTGGAGTATTTCAGGATTCTTTTCTCTCTGAGGTAACAAGAGAATGCCACTGGAGTTTTCCTTCAAAGCTGATCGTTCTTAATGGTTCGTTTTCAATTTGATTTGGGCTATGCATGTCCTAATTTGCTATTTTTTTATTGGAAAATTATGGATATTAGCTTCCACATATTGGTTTGTGAATGACTCTTCGCCTCTTGAACACTAACATTTAACGGCATTAAAACTTATGCTGCATTATTCCATTTGTATATATTAAGTTACAGGGGACTGTATCTCCTGTATCTTTATATATCTCGGTCGTGCAGCGACCGATATATATGTGACAAGGGGGCTACAACTACACTATGATACAACACAATAAGTGTCAGGGACCCAAGACTGTTAAACTGTCTCCCAGCATACATAAGGCTGTCTTCAAGCAGGCACTGGGCAGGCACCTAAAGTCAGTACCTGATCAGCCAGGTTGTGGTTCTTACGTCGGTTTACGTCGGCCAATGGTTGATCTACAATGATCCACCACGAGACCTGGTCTCAGACCGGGCCGGGGGTGCGTTGACCCTCGAAACCCTCTCCAGGTATCTCCAGGTGCATAAACACTTATTATAACCCACTAATGAACCAAGGAAATACATTTCCTGTGAATAAATGAAATAACGACAAAGGATGAGTTTGTGGAACGTTACGACATTACTACGCCAGGTACTGCGTCATGTTCACGACCGCATTATGCCACAGAGTGAGGGATCTTGTTTCAACGTGTTGGAGCAAGGGGTGAGGGAGAGTATAGGAGGGGAGGGGTGAGGGAGAGGGAGAGTGTAGGAAGGGTGAGAGGGAGGGAGAGTGTAGGTGGGGAGGGGTGAAGAAGAGTTGGGGAGGGGAGAGTAGGTGGTTAAGGTTGTGGTTGGGGAGGTAGTGATCTTGTTCCAACATGATGGAACAAGGGTGGTAAATGTAGTGAGGGATCTTGATCCAAGGAATTGGAGTGGAAATGGAGGATGGGGAGGAAAAGGTCGTAAGGGTAGTGAGGGCTCTTGATCCATGGAATTTGAGCAGAATTGGTCTTGGTCTGTGAGCTGGAGCTGGGATGTAGGAGATGAGGGGAATGTTGATCCAAGGAAATGGAGATGTAATGGAGAGGAAGGGTATTTTGATCCAAGAAATCTTGATCCAAGGTGTTGGAGCTAGATCGGTCATGTGTCATGTAGAGGAGGGAGTGTAGGGATCTTGATCCAGGGAAATGGAGCATTGTCTTGGATGGGGGATCATGGTCCAGGAGCTGGAGGAGAGTGAGGCTGTGGGTGGTGTTAGGTGGTGTGGGGGAGGGAGCGAGGGAGGGAGGTGTAGGTGGGTCTTGATCCAAGGTGTTGGAACAGGGATGGTCTCGGCCCATGAGCTGGATGCTCTTAGTCCAGGAGCTAGATATTGACCGTAGTTGCTCTGAGATATGCTCTATTTCCAGCTCTGCCAGGTCACCCCTCCCACTCAGTCTTGCTGAGTGGTGACTCAGCAAGACTGTGGGTTTGGTAGACCTGCCACGTAAGGCAGATAAATGCAGGAATGACGTCTCTATAAGCATCCCTTTGTCTTATGACTTTTGTGAAGATATGCATTGCAATTGATAACTCAGGAGCCAGAGTTCATGCTGTCTCATAACTGGCAACGCAGCGGAAATTCCTCCTAATACCAAATGCAACTCACAGTTCATTAACAATTAGACACTGTGCTGATGTTATGCCCAGGACTAACTAGCACTTTGCTACACCGTTGTTGCACAGCTTCATGTTAGTGAACGAGATTCGAGTGTGTGCCTTTCCATGGGAGGATGGAGCAAGTTCCTTGAAATCTTGGCGATTTACACAAAGCAAATTGGTTTTGTATATTGTGATGACTTCTTTTCTTTCCTACTAGAAGGAAAACAATTTAATTTGATTCCTACTAATGACTAGAAACTTTTGCTTATTTTTACGAACGGAGCTTCATGGTTCTGCACGTTTCCGAGCATCTTTAAGTCTTAGACATAGAGAGATCTCAGATAATATCTAATCTTGTTAAAATGCTCAAGTTGTGTATGGAAGGAAAATACGATTGGTATCATCCTGGAACGTTTTGATGAAAGAGCTGGTAATGCTTGGTGGTCATGTCATTTTTCAGGAGAGATGGTAATGCTTGGTGGTCATGTCATCAGGAAGAAGAGAGAGAGATAAATGATGAGAGAACTAGTGATGCTCTGTGGTTATGTCATCTTTCCAGGTAAGATATGAATGATGAGATGCTTGAGGTCATGTCATTTCGAAAGGAGAGCTGACGATAGTCATGTCATCGTGCCAGGAGAGTTGATGATACTTCGAGTCATGTCATCTTGCCAGGAGGGGGAGTTGGCAGCAGTTTTAATTTTTAATATGAAAGTTATAAGGAGGTGAGTGGGCGGTCATCGAGGTACAGACGAGAACCTTCACGATGTAGAACTTTCCCCATAACTTTGTTGATGAGCTGAGGCCAGACCAGCTGGTGTGTGTACCTTGTGCCACAAGACCAGCTGGTGTGTGTACCTTGTGCCACAAGACCAGCTGGTGTGTGTACCTTGTGCCACAGAGACAGCAGCTGAAAAGTGTGTGTACGCTTGTGCTGCACAAGACCAGCTGGTGTGTGTACCTTGTGCCACAAGACCAGCTGGTGTGTGTACCTTGTGCCACAAGACCAGCTGGTGTGTGTACCTTGTGCCACAAGACCAGCTGGTGTGTGTACCTTGTGCCACAAGACCAGCTGGTGTGTGTACCTTGTGCCACAAGACCAGCTGGTGTGTGTACTTGCCACAAGACCAGCTGGTGTGTGTACCTTGTGCCACAAGACCAGCTGGTGTGTGTACCTTGTGCCACAAGACCAGCTGGTGTGTGTACCTTGTGCCACAAGACCAGCTGGTGTGTGTACCTTGTGCCACAAGACCAGCTGGTGTGTGTACCTTGTGCCACAAGACCAGCTGATGTTTGTGTGTGTGTGTGTGTGTGTGTGTGTGTGTGTATACCTTGTGAAACAAGAACAGCTGGTATGTACTCACCTATTTGTACTCGCCTATTTGTGGTTGCAGGGGTCGAGACTCAGCTCCTGGCCCGGCCGCTTCAATGACCGCTACTAGGTCCTCTCTCCCTTCTCAATGAGCTTTATCATACCTCGTCTTAAAGCTATGTATGGTTCCTGCCTCCACTACCTCACTTTCCAGACTATTCACTTCCTGACAACTCTGTGACTGAAGAAATACTAACTAACATCCCTTTGACTCATCTGAGTCTTCAACTTCCAATTGTGACCCCTTGTTTCTGTGTCCCATCTCTGGAACATCCTGTCTCTTTCCACCTTACCTATTCCTCGCAATATTTTGTATGTTGTTATTATGTTTTCCCTGTTATGTTGTTATTATGTTTTCCTCCAGTGTCGTCAGGCCTATTTCCCTTAACCTTTCTTCGTAGGACATTCCCATTTGCAAACCTTTGCCCTTTCTCTAATTTCTTGACGTACTTGACCAGGTGTGGGTTCCAAGTTGGTGCTGCATACTCCAGTATGTGCCTGACATACACGGTGTACAGTGCCTTGAACGATTCCTTACTAAGGTAACGGAACGCTATTCTCAGGTTTGCCAGGCGCCCATATGCTGCAGTAGTTATCTGGTTGATGTGTGCTTCCGGAGACGTGTGTGTGTCTGTATGTGTGTTGACAAGACCGCTGGTATGAGTGTGTGTACCTTGTGAGACAAGACCAGCTGGTGTGTGTGTGTGTACCTTGTTGACAAGACCAGCTGGTGTGTGTGCGTGTACCTTGTTGACAAGACCAGCTGGTGTGTGTGCGTGTACCTTGTTGACAAGACCAGCTGGTGTGTGTGCGTGTACTTTGAGAATGAAGACCAGCTGGTGTGTGTGAACATATGTGAGCATATGTGATCATATGTGAAAAGCTGTGGAAGTTAATGCGTAGATACAGACGAAGAGAAGTGAAGATATCTCCAGAATACTAGGTCAACTTATTGATCCCCCTCTAGCATCTAGCCTGTTTGTGGTTTCGTAAGTTTGTCATATTACATCCTAGTCCAGTTATACTGTAAAATTAGGTGGCTTTTCAGTAGAGCTTTGGGATTACAACAGGATGAATACAAACTAACTAAATAAAAGTTGAAATCTTTAATAACAAAGGTGTCTAGGTGGTAATCTTTACAGTTAATGTAAATTAAATAATAAAGGAGCTAAGCTCCTATACACATTTTTGAGAATACCGAGTTATGCTTTCTAATGACCCTTATACTTAATCTGTACATACAATTAAGGGCTTATTAAATATATTGTAAACGTTAATACTCTTAATATGAACCTTCAGGTACGTTGCTATGAGATTCACTCATTAATACAAGAGTGATATAAGTATGCAAATATATATGTGTGTGTGTTGGGTAATACTCGGTATGTTTCAGTAAGACTCGACACGACTTAGAATGTGACTGACAGCACTAAGTCCCTAAATTAGCTAACTTGTGGACCACTGAGGCGACCAGTTTGCTTGAACAATATGACAACCCATTCACCAA
>WNWK01006099.1:15000-60000 GCA_009830355.1 Cherax destructor | reverse complement strand
AGGAGACGCTGTGTTGTTGTGAGACCTGGCTTGATTACTGGATTTTCTTCTGTTGTTCTGACCCTTTCCCATTGACAGTGGGTTCAGGTGGCTTGTTGAGTATGGGTAGTGGGCAGATGTAGAGAAGATTAACTTTGCTTCGCAGTGGGGTGGATGGTGGGGTGACAACAACTTTCTTGGTTTTTTCTATTGCGTGAATTTCGGTGGTTCAGGTGATTTCTGCAGCTGATTTATATGATTATGGGTATCCACTTCATTAGTGTTATGTGTCTTTGCTAGGCCATCACAGAGTTGATAGTATCCTCTGGTGATTGTAAAACAGAGTAGCAAAGACCTTGCTGCCTCTGCCGCTAGGATAGAGTGTTTATTAGCAAAGGCATTTCGCACATATGTATCTAAGTGGAGCAAGGGGTCTAATGTAGAGTGGCCCATGCGAAAGCAATATTGGCTAGGAGAAAGACTATTTTGAGTCTCTATATACCATATCAGACGACTATTCACCAATCATTCCATCACTTTGCAGACTACACTGGTCAGAGCGATAGGACGATAGTGAGAGGTATAAAGCCCTGAAGTGCCTGGTTTGCAAAACGGTAGCACAATGGCAGATTTCCATTGTTGAGGGAGAACCCCTCGTGTCCAAACAAGATTTAAAAGACGCAAAAGGACTGTAAGGGCTGTAGAATGCAAATGCTGTAGCATACGGATGTGAATATCTTCGGGGACATCTTCCGATGACCGGCAAGCGGAAAGCGTGGACTCCAGCTCTAAGAGAGTAAAAGGTACGTTATATGGCTCCATCTCATTAGGAGAGAAATCCAGGGGCGATTGCTCCCTGGCAGACTTAGAAGTCAGAAACGAGGGACAGAGGTGATGCCCTTGGAAGACACGGACAAGATAGTTCCCGATTCCCATGGCAACCTCAAGAGATTCCTCAACACTAACACCAGCAACCCGCAAAATGGGAGCTGGGTTCGGAGCGTATTTGCCACACAACTTCCGTACCTTCTTCCAAACATAGAGGGAGTCGAGGTAACAGTAGAAACGTAGTCATGCCAACAAGTGCTTTTAGCGTAGTGTATGACACGGCGAGCGAGTGCCCTTGCTCTCCTAAAATCCAAAAGACGATCTGCGGTCCGATTATATGATAACGGCCCCACGCAGCATGTTTCAAATGCACTGCACGAGAACACGCAGGAGACCTCCAAGGCACGCATCTGTGAGAATGCCTGCTTGGGGTTTGAGGAATAGAACGTGACGCTGCAGTCAAAACTAAGGTCGAAAACTGGTGCACCAGCTCATCAATAGAGGACAAAGAAGGGTCCTTACAAAAAGCGGTAAGGTGAGAGAAGTAGTCCCAATTAGCTCGTCCAAATTGTCAACGGGAGCTATGAGGCAGTCAGAAATATGTAGTAGAAGTAAGAATAATAGGAAAGTGATCACTGTCGTGCAAATCTGGGAGAACAGACCAAGCCTAATCAAGGGCAATTGACGAGGAACAGATAGAAAGATCGATGCAAGAGAGAGACAGAGTGCGAGAGTCAAAATAGGTGGGAGCACCCGTATATAAAACATGAAGAGGATGAGAAGAATCTCCAACTGATCACCACGAGTCATAGTGGGACCCTCCCAATAAGATGGGCAGCGGCAGAGAAGAGATCAAGAACGCAATATCCAAGATACAGAATGCACGGGAAGGGGAGATATATACCTGGATATACCAGGGGTCAACGCCCCCGCGGCCCGGTCTGTGACCAGGCCTCCTATTGGACCAGAGCTTGATCAACCAGGCTGTTACTGCTGGCCGCACGCAGTCCAACGTACGAACCACAGCCTGGCTGGTCAGGTACCGACTTTAGGTGCCTGTCCAGTGCCTGCTTGAAGACAGCCAGGGGTTTGTTGGTAATCCCCCTGATGTATGCTGGGAGGCAGTTGAACAATCTTGGGCCCCTGACACTTATTGTGTTGTCCCTCAACGTGCTAGTGGCACCCCTGCTCTTCATTGAGGGGATGTTACATCACCTGCCGAGTCTTTTGCTTTCGTACACCACCTGTGCAAATAAATGTGGGCTGCAGTATAATGCAGCTGAGAAAGATCAAAGACCTGTTGAAATGGTATACCAATGCTCACAAGAAGCGCACTCTCATTAAGAGTTTCACCAGAAGAATGCAACAGCACATAGCCCGAAACAGGATGGATAACTGCTGAACGAACTTTAGGCTCTTGTAACCCGACACATACTAGGGAAAATTGGGAGAGCAAGATATAAAGTTCTTCTCGATTACCCCTGAGGCCACGAATGTTCCATTGTAAATAAGTCCTTTTTCACAAAAACAGGTATGTTAACAATGAGAAACGATAAACTCTACAGGCTAGTAGGGTCAGTGAAGTCAATGTATGCAGGCAACGGAAAGAGTATAAGCAAGAAGGACTCAAAAGGCTGTGAAGGAAAAGATTACTGTGAGGGTTGTGAAAAATAAGAAGTGTCATAAGGAGGCGCACTGGTGTCCATCGAGGGTTTCTTCTCCACAAGTGTTTCAGCGGACAAGAAAGATGCTGATACCATGACTTCAGAGACAGGTGAGGTAGAGCACGTAGAGATCGGGTAGACAATGAAGGGAACCAAATAGGTCAGAGAGGGGAAGGGAGTATGAAACTGGAGAGATGTGCCGGCGGGGACAGAAGAGTTCTGCGGTGGAACAGGATGGGAAGGAGGCTGGAAGGGGACTGGAGAAGCAGTCAGGGGAAAAACAGAAGAAGAGGGGACCACACGAGGGGTGGGATGAACCTCCACGTTCATTAGAAAGAAGGTGAGAACTAGGCACCAAGGCCATAAAGGAGAACTGTTGGGGAATTGTAAGCACCGGAGGAGACAGGTTCAACTTCGCAGGCGATAGTCGCGAAGAAGGTGCAGGCATGCAAGGCCTCAGAGACTGTGAAGCTAGCCGGCGAGTTGAAGAAGTAGAAGTAGGAAGAGGTAAGGAGGTAGGGGTTTCAGAGTGTAAGACTGCAAAAGAATTAGAGACGGGGGTGACCCCGGAAAACATGGCACCAGAGGAGCTGGTAGGAGGGAGGACCGTCAAGGTTGGAAGTTTCCTAGCTACTCGAGAATAAGAAACACAAGATTCCCCTGAAGGTGGAGCCGAGAGACAGCCATAGCATAAATAAGGCCATCGCTATCCTTAAGCTAACGGATTTCTCGTTCATTAAGATAGACCTGACACTAGCGGGAAAAAGAAGGATGAGTTTCATTGCAATTATGACAAGGAGGAAGGGGGGGAAGAATGCAAGATGTATCGGCATGATCCTTGGCACCGCCGACCTTCTCCATCGCAGACCTTCAGTATTTAGCAGCATGTCTGAAGCACCAGCAATTTCGACCCGCGATATAAACAGAGGACATGAGTTCACGGTAGTAAAAGGTTAAGCAGGCGATGTTACTGGGAAAGTGCCTCCACCTGCGAGCAGGCAGGACATGTGTATCCACTTTGAGAATCGGAAGGTCATAAGGGCTAATTGCTCCAAAATATCGTCACTGCAAGACAGTAAATCACATTGTACAATGGTACGTGGTAAAACCACAGTACCACTGCAAGAATTGAGAGTAGCGTGCTTGTGAACTGTGATAGCAACGTTATAAATGGAAGTAAGATGGGAAAGATCATGAGCTTGTTCTGCATTCTGAACTGTAATGATGCGCGCACTGCTTTGAAGAGTGTGAAAGGATATATTTTTGGCCAATGAGTCGTAAAAGAGCTTTACCAACACTATGGTCTGAAAGATAATCAGTTGGAGATGTCGGTTGTAGGGAAAAGAATTTGGTCCACTGTGTACTTGAAACATGGTGTGGTAAGGAAGTGTGTGTCGTGTAGGTCGTTTCTGGGTGGAGTGAGCACAAATCGAAGAACCGTCGTCAGCAAATGGTCTGGAGCGTTTAGGCATAGGACCGCAGGTGGCTTGATCTGAGGCAGGTGAGCGATCCGAAAACTGTCGTACCATATTCGGGGAATCTGGATGCATAGTTAAATGTGTGATAGAGGCAGAGGCACTAGAATAAATGGGTGGAGCCTCAGCACCTGGAGCAGGTATGGGAAATGTCTGGAGAATGGTCCAATAAAGAAGCTGGGTCAGAACAGAATGCAGTAACAAAAAGGGGCCTAGGAGGAGGAGGAGTGGGGTCATGGAACGAAGACTCCATGATGGTGGCACTTCATTCTTATTATTTTAGAAAAAAAGAAAGAAGGAAAGAAAAAAAAGAAAGCGACAGTTACTAGAAGGCATGGAAAGGCCGTAAACGCCCCCATTCACCCAAGAGGACCTCGAAACCGCCAGCAGTGCAGATGCAGCATGGAACCCGTCCAATAACCTACCCTTCACACAAGTAACCTAACACTCTACACACGCCCCGATGGCATGGTGGCTAGCGCTCTTGCTTCACGCACGGAGGGCCCGGGTTCAATTCCTGGCGGGGCCGAAACATTTCGAAGTGTTTCGTTACACACACACACACACACATACATACAACAGGCCTAGTGTCTAATCGACATGTGCCTAGGACAAAATGGTAACTAACTAACTAACTCTGGGATAGCAACCTCACATTCACTGAGCCACCTCAGCAGACAAAAGAGAGGGCGGTCGGACACCCACCACAAAGCATATCTCCCTCGGCTGCCACCTCCCAGAAATGACAGTCACCCTGCGGAGATACACCCATCACGTGCAGGACACCCTGCCTCACCTCCTGGAAATCCTGGAAGGGAGCAGGGCACCTCCAGAAGATCCAGATTCAATGGCAAAATTCACTACTCCAGTTTGAGCCCATGGATTGTGCCTCCACAAGCAGTATATATAGTATTGTAACCATTAATTTAGCTCTGAGGCACCTACACCGTCGTATGTCCTCGGATCACAGTACAACACCTAGCTCTGCTGGGTGTGTGACCTTTGTAGGATTGGATGGCCCAGTGGGTTAGTGTGTCGAGAATCTTCACGACACTCTAACAACACGGGTTCGATCCCCCGGCTAGTCGCAATGTTGTTATTGATTAAATACCACTCGTTCGTGGTTACAATACTATATATATATATATATATATGTCGTGCCGATTAGGTAAAACTGGTCAATTAGCAAGAACTCATCTAAAATTAAGTCCTTTCTAAAATTTTCTCTTATACGTTTAAAGATGTATTTTTTTTCATTTATGTTAATGTAAAAAAATTTAATTTTGTACCAAGTGAAACTCTGAAAACTTACCTAACCTTATTACAACAAGCGCAATTTAATTTAGTCTAATCCAACTAAGTATATTTTAGATACGTTTACAATAATTTAATAATAAACAAACACAATGAAATATATTTTATTCGTTAGGTTCAGAATGATTTTTGCGAAATTATTGCATACACAAATTTTCGCTTGTCTTATATGGCAAGAAGAGCGTTGCTATTTAAGCCAAAATCGCAAGTTTTACCTAATCGGCACGACATATATATATATATATATATATATATATATATATATATATATATATATATATATGTGTGTGTGTAATATAGTGTATCCCCGTTCTCAGTACCAGAACACTTACTTCCTTTCTCCTCACGTTATCCTAACAAAAGCCAGCTCACTCAATAAACGTTTTTTACTAACTCTTGTGCAAGGATTTTGCTTCAGTATTGTTATGTACTTTTATTTTATTTTCTCACCCTCTAGGGCATAACACTTTTTTTGTTAGGTAGTCTCGCTCGTGAATGTGCTGGTGTGTAGGTCAGTGTGCAGGTCAGTTTGTAGGTTAGTGTGTAGGTCACAATGTAGGTCATTGCAGTGTGCAGGTCAGTATGTAGGTCACAATGTAGGTCAGTGTGCAGGTCAGTTTGTAGGTCACAATGTAGGTCAGTGCAATGTGCAGGTCAGTGTGTAGGTCACAATGTAGGTCAGTATTCACCCATTTGTTCTCACCTATTTGTGGTATCAGGGGTCGAGTCATATCTCCTGGCTGGTTACTACTACGTTCACTCTCTCCCTGCTAAATGAGCTTTTTCGAACCTCTTCTTAAAGCTATGTATGGATCCTGCCTTTACTACATCCCTCGCCAGATTGTTCCCCTGTGACTCATCCGAGTTTCCAACATCCAGCTGTGACCCCTTGTTGTAATGTCACATGTCTGAAACATTCTGTACCTATTCACCTTGTCAATTCCTCGCAGTATTCTACATGTCACTATTATATGTCCCTATCAATCCTGTTCTCAAGTATCGTCAGGTTGATTTCCCTTAACCGTCTGCGGTCTTCTTTGTGGTTTCCCAAAATTTATTACTTAGCACTTTCTGGAGTTAAACTCCAGGAGCCATTTATCTTACCATGCGTGTAGCCTGTTCAGCTCTCCTTGCAGGCTTGCCTGATTCTCGTCCACTTATATTCTCCTGATTAATTTCACATTGTCTGCGAATAGGAACACCTTTGAATCAATCCCTTCTGTCAGGTCATTCACATATACTAAAAACAGCACCGAACCTAGGACTGACCCTTGTGGAACCACAACAGGCACATGCATCCACTCTGACACTTTGTCACCTACCAGTGCACGTTTTTTTCTTTCCCGTCAGGTTTTTCCTGATCAATTGGAGTACTTTCCATGCTATTCCTGCCTGCTCCTCTAGCTTATCAACCAGTCTTTTGTGTGGTACTGTATCGAAAGCCTTCTTTCAATCCAAGAAGATCCAGTCTACCCATCCCTCTCTCTCCTATTATGCCTATGTTACCTTATCGCAGAACTCAGTAGGTTTGTGATGCAAGATTTATCTTCCATGAAGCAGTGCTGGTTGACCTGAATGAACCTGTTCCTTTCAAGGTGCTTCACCATTCTTCTCCTGATAATCTTCCATAACTTCATATAAATTAAATGTCAGTGACACAGATCTGTACTTTAATGCTGCCGGTTTGTCTCCTTTCTTGAAAATTGGGAATACATTTGCTGCCTTCCACACCTAGGGCAGTTGCCTTGTTTCAATAGCTTTACTGAAGTTTGTTGATAGTGGCACACACAGTGCACCCGCTTCCTGTCTCAGGACCCACAGAGAGATGTCATCTGGACCCACCACCTTCGAGGTATCTAGTTCACCTAGCAGTTTCTTCACTTTCACGGTTGTGTGCAGTGTGTCCAGCACTTGCTGGTGCACCCTAATCCCTCGGTTTGCTGGAAGATTCTCTGTCTCCATTGTGAATACCTCCTTGAATACTGAGGTGAGCTCTTCACAAACTTCCTGGTTGCTCTCTGTGACTTCCCCTCCTTCCTTCCTCAGTCTGATTATCTGGTTCTTGACAGTTGTTTTCCTGATGTGGCTGAATAACAGCGTTACATCAGATATGGCTTTTGATGCTATGTCATTCTTGTACTGCCACTGGGCATCTCTCCTTATCAATGCATATTTATTTCTGGCTCTTTGGCTCAGCTTCCTATTTTTTCCGAGGCATTTGCTTTCTATACTTTTTCTATACTTTTTAGCCTTTGGCTTCTCCACACCTCCAGGTAAACCATGGGCTCACTATTGTCTTCCCATTGTTTCTGTTGCCCCTTGGCACGAACTTCTTTTCTGCCTCCCTGAACTTTGTGGTCACATGTTCCATCATTTCGTTTACTGTTTTCTCTTCTAGAGCTCTTCTACCCACTGTACTTCATGCAGGAATTGCCTAGTACGTTTGTAGTCCCCTTTTTTGAAGTTTGGTTTCTCCTGTCCTTCTGGTGCTGCTTTACTCTTTATTGTTAACTCTGTGCATTCAAAACTCAGGAACAAGTGATCGCAAGCTCCGAAGGGCGTTTCGTGTGTGATTTCCCCAATGTCTGAACTCGTCAAAATGAATACAAGGTCCACCATTGCTGGTTCTTCATTTACTCTCTCTCTGGTTGTGTCCCTAACATGTTGTAACATAAAGCTTTCCAGCACCGCCTCCAGCACCTTGGCTCTCCACATCTCCAGTTTCCCCATGTGGCTTTAGATTTTCCCATTCTATGTCCTTGTAGTTGAAATCTCTTATGATGAGTAACTTTACCCTACCTATGTGGGCCCTTCTGGTCACCTCGGCTAGTGTAGCCACCATCTTTCTGTTGCTCTCATCATAATCTTGTCTTGGTCTCCTGCTGTTCAGTGCTGGGTTGTACATCTCTGATAATATCACTTTTGGACCCCCGGTTAGAAATGTTCCAACTAAGTAGTCATCTGCTTCACATCCGACTAGTCCTCTATTCTCAAAACTCCATTGTTTTTTGATGGGCAGTGCAACTTCTCCTACCCCTCTGTTTCCCTTGTCTTTCCTCAGGATCTGATATCAAGATGAGAAGAGCGCATCTGTTATCAACCCTATGAGCTTAGTCTCTGTGAGTGCTATGATATCCAGGGATGCCTCAGTGAGTCTTTTCTGCCATTCGTCACTCATATTTGTTATTCCATCTATGTTGGTATACCATACCTTCAGCTTTCTTTCCAGAACTGTATTCAGGGGATGTAGTGAGGTTAGGGCAGGCTGAGTGTGTGGTAGGTAAGGCTGTATTTATGGTAGGCTAATGTGGTGGTATCAGTGCTGGGGAGAGGGATTGTGGGTGTGATTTGCTTTTGGTTATTTTGTTTGGTTGGTGTGGGTTGGTAGGGGTTGAGGGGATGCTGCGTGTGGTTCTGTGGGAAGTTGTGTTCATTGTTTTCCACCAAGGTTGCACTCCCCTGTCTGTTGGTACCTACTCTGTCTTCCCTTACTACCTCTGGCACTTCCTTACTCTCTCTTTTGTTCCCATTCTTTTCGTGTTCTGTTGCAGTCGAGGTACACTTGCTGATATTTTACACAGTTCTTTAATTGTAGTTTTCTCTGCATTATATTGTTTCATACAATTTCGGGCATGAATATCAGTTAGGTCATGTCCTCTCCTGTTACCATGATGATGTTCTCAGTCTTTTATCTCTCCCTGTTTTCTTTTGACACAGATCTTCCCTTCTGCCACATAAAGCCCAAGAATAATGAGCAACCTGTACCTCTCCTCTTCTAATATCGTTTTCTCCATATCTCTGGGTCTAATTTAAGTATTTCTTTGGTTGTTTCCTCCATCGTCTCTCAGACGACCCAGTGGCCTGATATAATTTCCTCAAGGGGCTTCTTTGCTGCTTCCCGTCCTTCAGTCCCCTCACTGTCAGCTAATGCTCCTGCATGCAGCACCTTGCTCCTATCAGTCATCACCACTATATTCTCTTTCAGCACTTCCAGTTCATCCACCAAGCTCCGCACCTTTGACTCAACAGCAACAGCTCGTAACTCCGCTACTTTTTCTATGTTGCAAAACTAGTTGCAAAATTTGCTTAGTTTTTCCCACTCTAATTCCGAAATGCTCTTGATTCTTTCTACCAAATGCTTCCTGATCATTGAAGCCATCACCAGTATGAAGCCATCACCAGTATCATTGAAGCCATCACCAGTATCATTGAAGCCATCAGCAGTATCATTGCCTCTTTGTCCTGCCATTTTTTAGGGGGAGGGCTTAGTGGTAGAGTTAGAGTACTTGCGTGTTAGTTACCATTTTGTCCTAGGCACATGTCAATTAGACACTAGGCCTGTTGTATGTATGTGTGTGTGTGTAAGGAAACACTTCAAAATGTTTCTGCCCCACCGGGAATTGAACCCGGCCCCTCCGTGCGTGAAGCGAGAGCTTTACCCACTAGGTCACCGGTGTGTGTGTATGTATGTGTGTGTGTGTGTGTGTGTGTGTGTGTGTGTGTGTGTGTGTGTGTGTGTGTGTGTGTGTGTGTGTGTGCGTATTTGTGTGTGTGTACTTACCTAGTTGTAGTCACCTAGTTATGGTTGCAGGGGTCGAGTCACAGCTGCTTGTCCCGCCTCTTCGTTGGTTACTACTAAGTCCACTCTCTCCTGCTCCATTAGCTTTATCGTATCTCTTCTTAAAACTAAGTATGGATCTTTCCTCCACTACATCACTCTCAAGATTGTTCCACAGTTGTGACCTTTGTTGCTGTGTCACATCTCTGAAACATTCTGTCCCTATCCACCTTGTCAATTCCTCTCAGTATTTTACATGTTATCATGTCTCCCTTATTCCTCTTGTCCTCCGGTGTAGTCAGGTTGAGTTCCCTTTACCTCTCCTCGTACGACAAACCCCTCAGCTCCGGGACTAGTTTTGTTGCAAACATTTACACTTTCTCCAATTTCTTGATGTGTTTGACAGGTGTTTGTTTCATACTGGTGCTACAAACTCCAATATGGGCCTGACGTACACGGTGTACAGTGTCGTGAATGACTCCTCACTTAGATGTTTAAACACTATTCTCAGGTTTGTCAGGCGATCGTATGCTGCAATAGTTATTTGGATAAGGTGCGCCTCAGGAGATGTGTTCTGTATGAAGCTCATCCCAAGATCCTTTTCCTTAGTGACTTTTGCAGCCTCTGACCTCTTAGGCTGTACTCCGTCTGAAGTCTTCTTTGTCCTTTCCAAAACTTTCCACTTGCTGGGATTAAACTCCAGAAGCCGTTTGTCGGACCAGGCTAGCAACCTGTCCAGATCCCCTTGTAGGCTTACCTGGTCCTCGTCCGGTGACCTACAGACTTGTACTCACCTAGTTGTGGTTGCAGGGGTGGAGTCAACTCCTGTATGTGTGTGTGTGTGTGTGTGTGTGTGTGTGTATTCACCTAGTTGGGGTTGCAGGTGTCGAGTCACAGCTCCTGGCCCCCTCTTCACTGGCTGCTACTTGGTCACTCTTCCTACTCCATGAGCTTTATCATACCTCTTCTTAAAGCTATGTATGAATCCTGACATCACTACATCACTTCCCAGACTATTCCACTTCCTGACAAATCTGTGACTGAAGAAATACTTCCAAACATCCTTGTGATCCATCTGAGTCTTCAACTTCCAACTGTGATCCCTTGTTGCTGTGTCCCATCTCTGGAACATCCTGTCTCTGTCCACCTTGTCGATTCCTCTCAGTATTTTATATGTCGTTATCATATCCCTCCTATCTCTCCTGTCCTCCAGTGTCGCCAGGTCGATGTCCTTAACCTTTCCTCGTAGGACATACCCCTTAGCTCCGGGAGTAGTCTTGTTGCAAAAAATTGCCCTTTCTCTACTTTCCTCAGGTCGAAAATTGACCTGACGTACATGGTGTACAGAGTGTTGAACGATTCCTTGCTGAGGTATCGGAACGCTGTTCTAGGTTTGCCAGGCGCCCGTATGCTGCAGCAGTTATCTGGTTGATGTGCACCTCAGGAGATGTGCTCGGTATTATACTCACCCTAAGATCCTTTTCCTTGAGTGAGGTTTGCAGTCTTTAGCCACCTAGCCTATACTCTGTCTGCGGTCTTCTTTGCCCTTCCCCGATCTACATGACTTTGCATTTAACGGGGTTAAATTCGAGGAGCCAGTTGCTGGACCAGGCTTCCAGCTTGTCCAGGTTTCTTTGTAGATCTGCCTGATCCTCATGCGATTTAATTCTCCTATTAACTTCACATCATCTGCAAACAGGGACACTTATGAGTCTATCCCTTCAGTTATGTCATTCACATATACCAAAAACAGCACTGGTCCTAGGACTGACCCTTGTGGAACCCCGCTCGTCACAGGCGCTCACTCTGATACTTCGTCACCTACTGTGACTCGTTGTTGCCTCCCTGTCAGGTATTCCCTGATCCACTGCAGTGTCTTTCCTGTTATGTGTGCCTGATCCTCTAGCTTTTGTACTAACTTCTTGTGAGGAACTGTGGCGAAGGCCTCTTTTCGTGTCTTACTTCCTTTACCTTGTCATAAAACTCCAGTAGGTTTGTGACACAGGATTTCCCTTCCCTGAAACCATGCTGGTTGTCGTTTATAAGCTTGTTCCTTTCTAGGTGCTCCACCACTCATCCTGATAATCTTGTCCATGGTTTTGCATACTATACACGTCAGTGACACTGAACTGTAGTTTAAAGCTTCGTGTCTATGTTAAAAATTGGGACTACATTTGCTGTCTTCCATACCTCAGGTAGTGTCCCAGTTTCAATGAATGTGTTGAAGATTTTTGTCGTAGCACACACAGCATCTCTTCTCCCTCTCTAAGGACCTAGGAGAGATGTCCGTCCTACCGCCTTGAGCTACCAAGTTCACATATCAGCTTCTTCACCTCCTCCTCGGTTGAGTGTATTTCGTCCAGCATTTGTTTGTGTAACACCCTGTTCCGACTTCTTGGAGTCCTTCTTCTCTACTGTGAATACTTCTTTAAATCTCACGTTGAGCTCCTCACACACTTCTTGGTCGTTTCTTGTGAACTCCCCACCTTCCTTCCTCAGCCTAATTACCTGATCCTTGACTATTGTTTTCCTCTTGATGAGACCATACAACAGTTTCGTGTCAGACTTGACTTTCGATGCTTGTCATTTTCGTATTGTTGTTGGGCTCCTCCTTATCTGTGCATATTCGTTTTTGGCTCTTCGACTAATCTCTTTATTTTCCTGGATCCTTTGTCTTCTGGGTTTTGCCTCCCTATAGTTTTGGTAACCAAGAGCTCGTTCTGGTCTTTCCATTATTTCTGTTTCCCTTGGGAACAAACCTCTCCTCAGCCTCCTTGCATTTAGTTGTCACGTAGTCCATTTCGTTTACTTATTTTCCTACCAATTCTCACACACACTGTGTATGTTTTTTTTGTTGTGTGTGTACTCACCTAGTTGTGGTAGCAGTGGTCGATTCATAGCTCCTGGCCCCGCCTCTTCCTGGTCGCTACTAGGTCCACTCTAGGCCTTCTCCATGAGCTTTATCGAACCTCCTCTCAAAGCTGTGTATGGATCCTGCCTCCACTATATCACTCTCCAGATTGTTCCACTTCCTGACAACTCTATGACTGAAGAAATACTTCCTAATATTTCTGTGATTCATCTGAGTTTTCGCTGTGACCCCTTGTTGCTCTGTACCATCTCTGACACATTCTGGCCCCATTCACCTTGTGTGTGTACTCACCTATATGTGGTTCCAGGGGTCGATTCATAGCTCCTGGCCCCGTCTTTTTACTTGTGATTCTAAGTCCCTCTCTCCCTGCTCTTAGATCCTTCTCATACCTCTTCTTAAAGCTATGTATGGAACTTGCCTCTATTACTTCATTTTCCAGATTCCACTTCCTGACAACCCTAAGGCTAAGGAAATACTTCCTAACATTCCTATGACTCATCTGGGTTTTCAGCTTCCAGTTTTGGCCCCTTGCTCCTGTGTCCATCTCAGTATTTTATACGTCATTATTATGTGTCCCCTATCCCTCCTATCCTCTAGTGTCATCAGGTTGAGTTCCCTTAACCTCTCCTCGTAAGACATACCCCTCAGTTCCTGGACTAGTCTTGTTGCAAACTTCTGCACTTTCTCCAATTTCTTGACGTGTTTGGCTAGGTATATGTTCCATTACTGGTGCTACATACTCCAATATGGGCCTGACGTACACGGTGTACAGTGTCACGAATAACTCCTTACCCAGGTGTCGAAACGCTATTCTCAGATTTGCCAGGCGCCCATATGCTGCAGCACTTATTTGGTTGATGTGCGCCTCAGATGTGCTCAGTATGATGCTCACCCTAAATTCCTTATCCCCGAGTTTTACGGCCTTGCGTGTGTGGGGAAGGGAAAGGTGCAGTTGTGGAGGTGTGTGTTTGTGTGTGCTGCATGTGTGGTGTGCTCCGTGTGTGTGTGTGTGTGTGTATGTGTGTGTGTGTATGTGCTGCGTATGTTCTCACCTAATTTTGGTTGCAGGGGTCGATTCATAGCTCCTGGCCCAGCCTCTTCACTGGTCGCTACTGGGTCCCTCTCACCCTGCTCCTGTGAGCTTCATCATACCTCTTCTTAAAGCTGTGCATGGATCCTGCCTCCACCACCTCACTTTCCACACTATTCCACTGCCTGACAAATCTATGACTAAAGAAATACTTCCTAATATATCTTTGACTCATCTGAGTCTTTCAACTTCCAATCGTATCATCTTGTGTCTGTGTCCCATCTCTGGAACATCTCTGTCCACTTTGTCGATTCCTCTCAGAATTTTATGTTATGTTCTCCCTGTCCCTCCTGCCCTCGGTGTCATAAGGTTAGTTTCCCTTTACGTCTCATCGTAGGACATGTCCCGTAGTTCCGGGACTAGTCTCGTTGCAAACCTTTGCACTTTCTCTAATTTCCTGTCGTGCTTGCCCAGGTGTGGGTTCCAAACTGGTGCTGCATACTCTAATACAGGCCTGACGTACACGGAGTAAGAGCCCTGAACGACTCCTTGCTGAGATGTCAGAAAGCTATTCTTAGTTTTCTAGTCGCCATATGCTGCAGCAGTTATTTGGTTGATATGTGCCTCAGGAGATATGTTTGGTATTATACTCACCCCAAGATCCTTTTCCTTGAGTTGGGTTTGTAGTCTTTGGCCACCTAAGTTGTATTCTGTCTGCGGTTTTCTTTGCCATTTCCCGATCTTCATGACTTTGCACAGGCGTGGTTGAACTCCAGAAGCCATTTGCTGACCAGCCCTGCAGCCTGTCCAGATCCCTTTGTAGTCCTACCTGGTCCTCGTCCGATTGAATTTTCCTCATTAACTTCATATCGTCTGCAAACATAGACACTTCTGAGTCCATTCCTTCCTTCATGTCATTCACATACACCAGAAACAGCACCGGTCCTAGGATTGACCCCTGTGGAACGCCGCTCGTCACAGGCGCCCACTCCGACACCTCGTCACGTACCATGATCCGCTGTTGCTTCCTGTCAGGTATTCTCTGATCCATTGTCTGTGCTTGTAACCTACCTTGTCTCTATACCTCATTTGCTAAGTCACTGGCCTACCCTCAAAATCGAGAAAACAACAGTCCTATAGACACTGGAACCTTGGAAACCCAACCTAATCTGCATACATTAACTTATACAACACTATAAAGTAAGAAACAAAACGCTGAACCAACCCCAATATTCTGTTCTAAGTATCCAAACTTATTCTAAACCATACATAAACCGGAAATCCGCTGCGAAGAAGCCTACTAACTCTTGCTAAACTTAACTGGTTCCAAATTTGTGTTTATTTATAATTCATTGTGGAATAAAGTTAAGGAATTTAATATCTTTCACAGAGTGTTATAATTTTATTCCAGCCTTAAAGATAATATTGCTGACGTGGCCACTCTTACTGCTTTATTGCTCCACTCTTTCCACCTAACTGGTTCTACTATGTAAGTCTTCCTTACATAGTAGTAAAGCCCCTCTTGAGCAAAACGTCCGAAACTTCGCTCAAATAAAAATACCCAAATGCTGCACATATGCCTTATTCTTATTTATTTTTTCCAATTACGGTGAGAATGGTTACAGCGGAATATCAATGCTGACATGTACTCACAGAATTAAGGCATTTATTTAAGGCTGCTTCCAAACACTTTCTGTGTAAATTTCTTTCGTGGATTATCAGCTCGGTTTCGTTCCATTTCATGTGTTCCTGTGCTGAGTTATGTTGAACACAGACATTATTTCTGTAGTCTTGTATGCAGACGTACTTAGGTGTGTATACTTTGAATTCCAGTGACCTTGAAATTTCGCTAACATAGTTCATGCTACTATCCTGATAATATAATTTGTAAGTATGTCTATATTTTTTTCTTACTGAATCTTTAATAAAAGTCGAGGGGTCAGTAGACGCTTTCAGGTTGCTGTCTGTAATGAAAGACACATTTGCAGCCACGATGCCAACTGGCTGAACAATGTATTTATTCCAAAATTGGGTCTGCTGGGTTGGTAGTGTTGTCTGATAGAATGTGCATAGGCCTCTACTTTAACAATAGTCTAGGAGGGATCAAAATGTCGTCCTAAGGTTCCTTTAAGCACCGTTTTTTGGTGAATTGTTCCAGCCACGACATTGTCTTTTCTTTTATGTATGTTTTGTTTCTGTTTCGTGTTCAAGAGTTTACTCAATTTTCATTATCAGTATTTATGACACCTCAGTCAAGAATCAGCAAAGTTTGGTTCATATCGAAATTTCGAATTTTTACTTATTTACTTATACAATAAATAATAAGTATTATAATTTGAATAACAGATTTCGGTTATTAGTTTTACTCGTTCAACAGGTGGATGACCCAGTAACTGTCAGTTTAGCCACAATTTTGATACATTACAAGATTTAACATTCTCTATGCATACTTGCATGTAAAAATAATTATATCTAAATACGGAGTGAACTCCAAATATGTCAATTAAAATAATCAAGTTAAATTGTTATGAAAATTAACTTTCAAAAATAATCTAGAAAGCAACAAATAATTCTTGTTACTTTTACTCAGATTTGTACTTAATATTTGTTTTTTCTCTTATTATATATTCATTAAAAATCTAAGCCTTTATGGGTCATGTATTTTTTTCTAATTATCAATAAACTCGTCAGTAAATCGTAATAAAGCTGCCTATAAATTCATTAATTACTTAAATATTTATAGACTAATTATAGTACTTAATTACTTAAATATTTATAGACTAATTATTGCGGTTCAGACACACAGATGCAAGCAAATTACTGGAGTGACCGCATTCCCTTTACCAGGGCGAAAATGCTTAACCCATTAGCACACTTGAAGTGTGTAATGTAGTGGTGATGAACTGGCACTGGTCCAGCATATCACATGCTAGAAGAGTCTTGAGGTGGGTAATGTAGTGGAGATGAACTGGTACAGGTCCAGCATGCACATGCTAGAGGAGTCTTGAGGTGGGTAATGTAGTGGAGATGAACTGGTACAGGTGCAGCATGGCACATGCTAGAAGAGTCTTGAGGGGGAGGGTGAATGGTACAGGTGGAGATGAGAGACTGGGGGAATAGGGTGTACAGGTGCAGCATGGCACATGCTAGAAGAGTCTTGAGGTGGGTAATGTAGTGGAGATGAACTGGTACAGGTGCAGCATGGCACATGCTAGAAGAGTCTTGAGGTGGGTAATGTAGTGGAGATGAACTGTTACAGGTCCAGCATGGCACATGCTAGTAGAATCTTGAGGAGGGTAATCCTGTACCAGATGATAGAGAAGTATTGAAGTTAAGGTACTGATCGTTTTTAATCAGGTTCCATAATATATCTATATCATGACTGTATTTTTATTCGTTTTCTATATAACATTCACATATAATTTGTAAAATTCTACTTAGTTACCTTTCATGTATACACCGAGTGATGTGTGTCTCAGTGTGTATACACCGAGTGATGTGTGTCTGTTAGTGTGTATTTGTGAGAGTTTACGTTAATCCCTTTCATAAGGAATTAAAGATTTTTGACTAGTAGTGAAGTGTTAACATGGTGTCTTAATGACCTTAGTGTGGTGGACAAGTTTCAAATCCAATTAGCGAACCAGGGAACTTTGTTTCCAATTATGAAGTCAAATAATGTAACTTCCATTCCAGTCGGTCTGCAGTTGATTTTATTTCCTTGCATTCGTCAGGAAAAAAATCTAACACCCAATTTGTCACGTGATTTGTTGACTCGTGGTGCTGGTCCTCCGCCGCGGGTGTGGCAAAAGCAACCGTATGGAAAGTACTAAGAGCATATGATGCACTCTTGCCATTTTTTCTGAAAATTTCCACAAATTTGTTTGCGAAATAACTTCACTTGGGAACTTTTGTGAGAGGATATTATTTATTTTTTGTGTGTGGGAATTTTACTTTTTGTGGGATCCTTAATTGGAAATTGAAAAGTGGAATTTTTGTGGGAAAATCCCACCCAAATTTATCCCACTGTTTATCCCACTTAGACTGATACCGTAGCCTGCTGGAACTTATTTTGCCCATATCACATGATAGTTTCAGTATTATGTTTTCAAACAATCAGCCATTGCCTTACATATCTTAATAATATAATTTGAATAATAATAATAGTTAATGAAAACAATGAGAACAACAATAAGGGAATAGTTGAGCATTGTATAGTACCAGGATTACCAGGTATAATGGTGGAGAAATTTTATTGCTCTGGAATACTCAAGGAATTCTTAATAACATTCACCAACCAGCACCCATACTGGTCGGACGTCAGCTGACTGTCTCCTGGTGGTGACCCAGTGAAACTTTTATTTTCTCCAATATGGTGACTGCAAGCCAGAGGAGGATCAACACTGTTTGTATCGACATTGTACATGGAGTGGTATATCCGTCTACTGCTGGACACTTACTGCATTGACAACATGGATCTCTATGGGGTGGCCTTGAATGGGGCATCAAGGATCTTTGTGAAGTTGACGTCGGCGACTGCTTACGAGCATCTAGTGGATACATATCAGGATCGTGTTTTGCCAGTTAATGCGGATGGACATAAAGTTGAAAGATGTCTCGCAGTCTTACACCTAGGTGAGAGTGCAAAATGTCCCATTTGAGGCCGATGCTGTGGACATTGTGTCAGTGTTCAAGGATTATGGTGTGGTACACTCGGCAACTGTTGGCAGGTGGAATGATGGGCTTTTCAAGGGTCTGCCTGAGGGTTCTTACTCCCTCAAAATGACAGTTCAACGACCAATACTGTCATACGTCGTGATGCCAGAGTTCCGCACACAGGTGTACATGACTTACATTGGGCAGCACAGAATATGCCATCTTTGTGGTTCCTATGAACATGTTGCAGCAGACTGTGTGCGGAGGGGAGAGCAGCGCAATGACATGGGCACTGCGAGGCTGGACGTGCAGGAGGAACAGAGTGAGTTGCCTGTGGAGGTATTGGAGGTACATCCGAAGAAGTGGAGTGACATGACACAGCCAGAGGGAGCCGGGTCGACGGGGAGTCTGCCTGACATATCGGCTATTAGCCCGGAGACCCCACTACAAGGGATGTTAGAGGATCTCCTTGATAGCCCCTTGCATGAGGTGGCTGAAGGAGGTAGTGGTGTCCTCGAGGGGGGCATCGAGAGGGCTGCGAGTGTGGAGTGTGGCAGCCAAGAGGGTAACAGTTTGGTGTGTGAAGAGGTGCATGTGATAGTGCATGTGAGTGAAAGTGTCAGGGCATGGATGTGGTGGGAGAATCCCACAAACGATCAGTGGCATCATCCGACAGTGATGATGTTCTCATGCCAGTGCAAAGATCCTGCAAGAAACCTTGGGTGGAAGTGGCACAGCAGGGTAAGAGTGCCGTACCACTTCCAGGTGTTTAACCATTAATGTGAACAGCATGATGGCAGAGATTAAACTCAAGTGGGTTGAGGTTACTTTCAGATGATTTGACGTATAAGTGGGTTTATACAAGAACATAATCATAGGTATGGAAGGGACTTGCGGTTGAATGGGTATAGTATTTATGTGGGGTCCTCTGGCAGGTTAAAGGAGGTGTTACTGTAGTCATAAAGAAGACAAGCCCTTTTAAATTGATAGCGTGGGAGGAGTGGGGGAGGGGCTGGATAGTGAGAGTGGATGGGGAATGGGGTGGGGTGTGGGTATGTTTCATAAGTATATACATCCTGTGGAGAATAGTAGAAAGGTAAAGACTGAGTTTGTGAGGGATTTTTTGGTATATTCCTTGGGAGGTATGCCTGAGGTGGCAATTGTTGGTGGGGACTGGAATAGTGTGGTCCGGAAGAGGGATGTTTTGCCAAGGGGTGCCATATGTGAGTTAGGGGTATTGAGGAATGTCTTGGGTAGTGCAGGGTTGGTAGATGTGGTAAGGTTATGTGGCACGTTTAGACAGGCTTTATGCAACCGAGCAGGTGACAATAGGCAGTGTGCAGACCAAAGATGTAGGTTTTTCGGACCAAGGGGTGTGTTAGTGGAGGTCAATTGGGTCGGGACAGTCCGCTGGTACGGGGGTTATTGGAAGTTAAATGTGAGATTGCAAGTGGGGGAGGAACGGAAGGGGCGTTTTGCAAATTGGTGGGCAGGGGAGTGGTCGAAAGGAAGAAGGGAGGAGAACTTGGTACAGTGGTGGGTGGAGAAGGCGAAGCCGGGGATTCAGGAGTTTTACAAGCACCTAGGACATGAGGAAAATAGCTGGAGGTATGGTTTGCAAAAAACCTGGAGGGGCAATTGAGTCGGTGTTATGAGGGGGGAACCCTTATGCGCTTAATGAGATCCGGGGTTTGCAGGAAAGACTGAAGGAGTTACAGAACGAAAGGTTTGATGCAGTTCGTTTGAGAACTGCGTGGGGGTTGTGAGGGATGAATCTTAGTGGAGGGTATGAGAGCGTGTTAGAGGAGGATGACAGGGAGAGCATTGAAGGTGACATCGGTGAGGAAGAGGTGTGAGAAGCAGTGAATGGCATGAGTAGAGATAAAATGACAAGCATTGATGGCATCCCAATGACTTTTACAGGGCACATTGGGGGTGCTTAAAGAGTGCTTAGTGAAGATGCTAAATTGAATAAAGGATGATGAGTGAATGGGAAAAGCGCAGATTATGAGAGTTGTGGTGTTGGTTAAAAAGGGAGTGAATGGGAATACCCTTTGGAATTATAGAGCTTTAGCTATGATGTGTGCTGATTACAAGGTGTTCGCAAAAGTCTTGGGGAATCGGTTGAAGAGGGTGATAGACAGAGTGATAGCAGAAGGGCAGTACAGGATACCGGGTTGGAGCATGGTTCAGGGGCATGAACAATCAAGGATTTCATTGATGGCAGGATGGGTGGAGGTGTGCTAGCATTGGACTGATGGGCAGCGTATGATAGTGTTGAAAGAGAAGTGTGTTTGAGGTTATGAGGCGACAGAGGTTTGGGGAAGAAGTGGTTAAGTGGGTGGAGACATTGTATGCAGGGGCATGCGTGCGTGTGCAAGTGAATGGATGTGTAGGTAGAAACTGGGCATGGGTGGAGGACTGCATAGGGATGTCCCCTGTCGCAGATCCTGTTCACGTGCCTGCAGGACCCTTTTTATAGGTTGATTGGGGAAGGGGTGTGGGAAGGACATGTAGGCAATGACAGTGGCCCAGGTATTGTTGGGTACATCGATGACACAACAGTTCTGGTAGGCCATGAAGAGGGTCTGGCGAACAAAGGTAGGATCGTCCGAGTTTTTTGTGAGGCGATGGGCATGCAGGTCAATGGGGCCAAATCACGTTTGTTGGAGGTGGGTACATGGGTGGGCGGAAAGTTGGGTACGGTATATGGGTGGACAGTAGTGGAACAAGTCAAAATTTGCGGGGTAGTATTTATGAGCGATCGTAAGGAAGCGAGGAGAGTAAATTCCAGAGGGCCATTGTTGCAGGAAGACGTGAAGAACTTGAAAGTTAAGATGTTCAGGTATATATGGGCTTATGGAAAACCTTGGTTAAGGAAGGACGTGGTCAGGAATCGGGTTTGGCTGGGGGGCTTAGGACTCATTCCCATAGAGCAACGACTGATGTGTGTGTATGTTAAGAGATGTCTAGAGAGATTGGGAGGCAGGGAAGTGTGCAAGGTAATGGGAAATTAATTAAGTAAATGGTGGGGTGAGAAAGAGTTGACAATGTGTTGTGATCTGTTGCAGAACATCATAGTAATGAGGGAACCTCAGAAATTGCCTATGAGTGCCATGGAGAGGTTAGGGTAAGGGAGGGTGAGGCAGAATACTCAGTATATGATTGGGTAGCATTTGGAAGGGATTGAGAGGACTAAGGTTATGGTCGTGGGATCGAGAATTAATGTATCGGTTCCTGCATGGGGCAGTGGCGTCTTGAGCTTTACTATACAGGATGGAGATGGTGGGTACGTTGAGTTGTGGTAGGTGTGGGATGGAAGAAACGGCCATGCATGCGGTGTACTTCTGTGAAAATTTGAACATGAGGTTGTATTTGGGAAGAGTGTTCCATCACATGGGGGGGAAGAATACCTGTATTAAGGGCATTAAGCCTGGACATAGGGGGTTTGACATCACAGGTACTTAGGGTCTAGGATTACGTATGTATGTCATGGAAATTCAGGGAGGCCGGCAGTGGGGAGTGTATAAGAGTGGTAGCCCTTATACACCTCCCGGAATCGGGAGGTGTATGGGGAACTTGGGAGAGGACATTCTCGGTAGAGTACAGGAACATGGTATTAGAGAATTTACTGGGGATGTAGGTTCGTATTTTTTTTTTAAAGGGATTGTCGACCGGGGGGGGGGTCCACCTTATCAGATGGAAGGAGTAGGGGAGTATGAGTGTTGAATAGGTGTGCGTGGTAGGGAATGGGGTGGGGGGGGTGGACGGACGGATAACATCTGTAACTACAGTTTTTGGGGTATGGGTGACGACATCAGGGAGGGTTTGAAAGGGAATTTATGTGCAAATGTTGGTGTGGGAGATGTCATTTAATCGATGACTAATGATTGACAAGACATTTTAGACTTGTATAGTAGTCAAGGGCACTGAGAGGGTTTACCTACGGAGTGATTGACATCGGACGCGTGTTTACTCTAAGTTCTGAGTACTGCATGAACTGAGAATGAACAACTGAGGCATGACTTTCCTGTAGCCGAATGGCGGAAGAACGATTGTGAGGTATGCTTGATTAGGATCGGGTGCTGTACCTGATACACTTTGTATCTCAGAACTTTTGTATGTTATAATTGCCCTCATATTGGAGGGCGTATGGTCAGTTCCTGGTGGGCAGCGATAGCTGTCGTGTTAATTGTATAGGGTTTTCCCCTACATGTCATTATAGTAGCTGTGCAAGTATGCAGTTTATGACTTTAATGATAATATGAAGCAAGTACTGTTTGTATATGGAGTACTTCGCGGGACGGTAAGATGCTCATGTGTTCAGCCTATTATGTGTATATAATTAAATTATATGCTTGGGTGAATAGGGCAGTGGGGGTTGGGGGGTTAGGTGGTAGCGTGATAGCGCAACACGCCCATTGTAGCCCATGGACGCACCATGGGCAGGCAAGGGGTGTACACTCAGTATATTACGTGTCGGATATCATTGGGGAGCAGACTTCCATACGTGGCACCGAGATGTACAGGAAATATGGTGGCATTGTGCATTATTGTAACGCAATAGGCTTTGCATGAAGTGTAGGGGGTGAGAAGCAGTGGACTTAGTGCAAAGCTAGTAATTCAATTGTTAGGAGCATTTTGTATTTATTTTTTATGGTAGTGCACGTTCATTCTTCTAACCTGTGTATGGACGGCCACGACGGCATTATTGCCGTCGTGGCTTACAAAGTAAAATTTACTTGTGTAAGCTTACTAGTTCTATGTATATTAGGTAAGGATTTTCTAAAGGCACTATGTATAGCATTTATCAGTATTGTAAGAGGGTTTTTTGTGTAATTTGTTTTATCTGATGCAGAAACACCTTATCAAGTGTTAAGAATTTTAGGGTGTGCTGGACCACTATATTAGGCTTGTGATTTATACAATTGTGAAAGGTTGGAGTTTGTGTTATGCGGCACGTGTATAAATTTAATTTTTGTAACATGTATATTTTGTGTGTCTCGCCCGAGGCGTTGTTATTAATATTTAGTGTATGTAATGCTAAGTTTTCTTTTAAATAAAATATAAAAAAAAAAAAGTGGGTTGAGGAAGACAGGAAATCTGGAATACTTGGTAATTAGGTTGATTGAGAATAGAGCCTGGAATAAACCAGGATAAATAGGAAATATGTAGGATCAGTTGTCAACTTGGCGTGGTTACTGCTGGTCTAAGACTAAGCATAGGAACCTGAGAACAGTTTATAAAGTGATGTTAGCGACATATAATGTATGGTGATAGGGGCCACACACACGCTAGATAATTATATCTTTAAGAGTGTGAGGATGTAAGGTTAGGAATCGCTGTAGAAGACCCCAGCTTCATCCTCTATGAAAAAAAATTCAGTGAGGGGTAGGTGAAGAAGACAAAATAAGAATCCTTAGATTTATTTCTGACAATAATAAAAATAAATATGAATGAAATCCTAAAACTTAAGCAAATATGAAAATCTTAAGGAAATATACTTAAAGTGACTAAAAGCAGCGCAACGTATGAGATTGTGATTACAGGGAATGAATCCTCGGCTGTGAGAAAGGATCAACTGGCCGTAGCTTTCTTGCTTCCCTCCCTCCTTACCCTTCTTATTTCTCACATTCCACGAGGATAACGTGACAGAATATTACCTGAGAGACAAGGGAAATAAATCACGCGGTAGGCCATGATTATGATATAATTATGTTAAACAAATAAACGCAATCTAAGATCAAAACAGGTATCGAATAAATAAGACAAAATACCAAAAATAAGCAAAATAAACCAAGTGTAAATGACTTAAAAGATATCGGAGAATTAATAGAAACTGAGGCGAGACACCGCTCTACTTACCACGTAAGCTTAAGGCCACTTGGGGACTTACTGGAGTGGCCTTAAGGCTGTTCTGAAGAAACTATAACTTCCCGAAGAGGCAAGTTAACTATGCAAACGACCTACCACAGTCATTCACACATTTACTCAATAATTTATATTTACAAATGAACATTTTCTTCACAGAGCATTTAAACACCTAATCACTTACAGACACAATTAAAAATTCCCTATTGGAAATAGCCAATCACTTCATTGTTAATAATAAGATAACTGATATCTTGAGAAATTATCCACATCTTTCACCGGTCACATGAGTGAACTGATTTTTGATGAGATTGTAACCTAAAGTTTTCTGGGGGTTTTATTTTGAAAATGTATCTGCATGTTGATTAGCTATGTGAAAATATTTAAATATATGCCATGCCTCTCATATTTTGAAAGAGGTAACCTTGAACAGTGATAAATCACAAAGGCCATTTGTGACTTGTGTAATTTGCTAGTTTGAGCTACAGCTCACAGGATAAAAAGTGGGTGCCCACTTACTAGCTGCTCAGGCGGCACAGGTAAAGAGTGCTGGATTGAACGGGATACATAAGACTGGTGTATACCAGAATAACTAGATACTGAGTAGGATAATAGAAGAGAACAGAGCCTCAATGCTGGTGATCCTAGTAATTAGAAGCTACCCGTCCCTTCCCTTTATCGAACCAAATATTGAATATATACTAACTCTCTAGGCACCTTACGGGCCTAGCTCTTCCCCAGGCATGTAATAAGAACACTGGAGGATAACCAGCAATATAAGAAGATGACTAGTTATTAGTGAAACGAGGTTACTTCGCCAGTCGACAGAGCACCAGACGATGCCATATTGTCTTTATTCCCACAGGTGGAGACTTGTAGTGGACAAAAATATATTAATAACTGGAAGAAAATAAAAAGGGAAAATAACTAAAATTTGAAATGTTTACTGCCACCACCTGCTCTTGTACTAGTAGAAGAGAGAAAGGAGATAAAGTTCCAGCAGAAGAGAGACGAAATTTGAGTTAGAGCAGAAAAATACCAACAGGAATAAAACAGAGTAGTTAAGACAAAGTATTAGTTCTGATAAGTATTGGCTCTTAGGGTAGCTTGGCCTGAAAAGGGAGTAGTAGGCACCTTATAAGGGTCTTGACACTCTAGGGAAAAATAATTGGTTACTATACATATCTCACACAAATGGACCCTATATACATGGCTCAAGGGGCTAATGAAACATACCCAAATAAAACAACATACCATTTAATAAACACGCATACATTACAGGTAAATCTGAAATTAAACACTAACACAAAAAAATATTTACAAGTATCAATCATGGGGAACATGTAAAATCATTCATATCATATATATGATCATAACCACTCAAAAATTAGGCCCTCACTCCACAGATTTCCAAGGAACTTACTTGCATTATCATGCTGTATCTGGTATTTCCCTGATCCAGTTGGCCTATATATTCCTTCTTTAGGCTAGCAGAGACCTTCAGATTTGTAGCTGATTGCTGCTAAACCCAATAAGTGTTTCTGGTTTAGTCACAAAACTTTATTAAAAAAAGCTAAAAGAGCTTAGGAAAATTAGGGAGAGATAAGATTAACAAAAACCTTGTATACATTCATCACCTACAATAATATAATCATATAAAAAATAATTTACTTGGAAATGTTAGACAAAAAACTTAATAGATTTTACTAAGATAAATTGACCACAAAATATAACGTAACGGCTTGACAAAGCTCCTGGAGAGCGAAACGTTGCCACAATAAAATGTCGCATTAGTTGCACTTGTGTCCTTTTACTTAACAAAATATAACATAATTATCAGATACAAAAGAGTGGACATACTCAGGCATAAATCTCTTAAGCTTCTCACTTAAATAGTTAATACAACACACGTGAGCAATTTAATCAGGGTGGGGGGAGGAGGTTCTTTATTACATGTATATACCATATAATAATCATTTTTTTTCGTTTAATATAAGTTTAGTTTAAATAGTTCACATAGTCAAGAAATGCTTTATAACATCATAAATGAAATCTTCAGAAGAAATTCCTTGAAAATGAAGAAGAAATCTCATGGAGTTGGTCGACTTTAGCCTGACTGACGTCACGTCTAAAAGAGGATTTAACATGAATTGTTTTGTCAGTTTGTGATAGAGGCAAACTGATGGAATTGAAGTGCAAAATAAAAGTGAGTTTTTTTAGTAAATTAATATAATAGAGAGAGAGAGAGAGAGAGTTATCAAAGTAAAATAATAGATACCACAGTCATACAATTAATCATGATTATCGTTTACATATTCATCATCAGAGGGAATTATCATTAATAACATAATTTCACTTGCAAACATAAGTCCTTAATTAAAATACAGTGATCTAACAGTATATTCAGAAATCGACTACTTATCTGCCAGTTTTCATCAAAACTGTTTGACTTAAAGTTTGTCACCATCTGGAAAAGACCTGGGCCGGACAGTACCGACGAATTAAGAAGAAGAGAACTTAAGTTCTACAGGTACTTCAGTATTTATACTTGCATAAAAATGCTGCTATTAGCTAATGAAAATTTGGCTCCACCTATATCTCAGCAAGTGCAAATATTCGTAGGTGACCTAATGACGAATATCCGTACTGCGACTGGTTACCACGATTTTTGATCATAGCATAAAATAAAAATGGTTTAAGACAGTTTTAGAAACCACATCAATATCAATAAAAAATAAAATACATTTAACTCTCTAAAATGCTGGGATCTGCATAAATATAGCCTCCACTTATAGTTCAATGTTCAGATGTGAACCCTAACTCAAGGGTCAGTCGTAATGGCACCCGTCCATGGATTAGTCTTTCCATGGGGCCCAGAAGTGAGACGGTCGTCGTCATAACTGGTTGTCATTACAAATCTTTCAAAAGATTGCTTTGATGCTGTTGAAGTCTTTATCCAAGGAACTGGAGATAACTTTCTTCTTTGAATCATTGCTCATTACTTCCCGTTCTTCATGCTCATTACTTCCCGTTCTTCATGCTCATTACTTCCCGTTCTTCATGCTCATTACTTCCCGTTCTTCATGAGCCGCATGATTTCTATGGGCGCTTTCCTAATTGTACAATAATGATTACGTTAAGCCAGTAATTAATGGCATAACAGTTATAAACAATACTGTTCTGGATTACTCTACGTTTTCAAGAAGTAAATATATTTTAAAAATATTGTCCCTTTTTGGGCAGTGCCGTTATGCTGGTTAAAACTCTTGATCCAAGGAATGAGATGTACCAACCCATTTCTTTATTCAAACACTTTTTTAAGATTATAACGTAGTTATTCGCGTTTTTAGTCAAATAAATTTACATCAATATAACATTCTGGAACTGTATTAACTTTCAACAAATAAAAGTCATTGTCAACCAACACGTGGTGTAATCGTAAAAGTAATAATGCAAGAAAATACAATGAAAAATAATACTTAATAAATCTTAAACTGTTATGACATACCTCAGTGACTCGTATATGTATGTACGCATATATTGCTGTTGGACGGAAGTTTTATTACTTTTACGCTTTGTTGTGGCCTATTGCAAAAAATGCAATCATGCTGTGAGTGCTTTGTGTGTGATGTGAAATGTTCATGTCTTTTATGCACTTCAAAGAGAATCGTCGCTACCAAATTGAAAAAGTGTCCACAGTTCGTAATTTTTAAACGTCATTTTATTCATATTAAACGTTATTCACATAAAAACGGGAATTTCAAGCCGTTTGCACTTATGAATTATCAGAATTAGTTACCCATAAGTTAGACTAAGGGTAATAGTGATTTATTGCCATATTTTTTTTCAATTTAATAATCATGAAAAACATCAGCACTAATATTTTCACAAAATCGTAACCAAAATCTATCAAGACACACATTCAGAGTTGTTGTTTTTCTTTTGTGAAAAGTTAACTCCCACTTTCATTCGCCAGTACACCATCACATTTACCCGGATGTGATGGTGTACCTTTTCTAGTATCCCACATATGCTACACATTGTACTCAGTATTCAGTCTCTACAACACCTACCTGAAACCTAAAAGTAACAGTATCATGGATGGAACAATTTACAACTAACCCACACTCAAGAGAGGAAAATTTTATTCAAAGTTTCAGAGAATGATGGACCACAATAATGGCAAGTTCTTGTCAAACCCAAATCCTTTAACAAAAATATTTGCCCAACCCATTTTCAATGCTACCCAAGAAATAAGCCACCTCTTCCTACTTCTAATTCTTCAACTCGCCCGCTAGCTTCTCAGAGTTCGACGCTTCGCGACTATCACCTGCAAAGTTGAACCTGTCTCCTAAGCCCAAGTCTCTTTGCATTCCTACGGTATTTACAATTCCCAACAGTTCTTCTTTTTGGCCTCGATGCCTAGTTCTTACCCCTTTTCTAACTCTCACACGATGGTGGAGGTTCACCTTCCCCCTTTGCGTGGTACCCTCTTCTCCGGTTGCCCTCAAACTTCTTCCCCAGTCCCCTCCCAGCCTCCTTCCTCTCCTGTTCCACCGCAGGACTCTTCTGTCCCCGCCGTCACATCTATACAGGTTCATACTCCCTTTCCCTCTCAGACCTCTTTGGTTGTCTCCATAGCCTCTACTTGCTCTACTTCACCTGTCTCTGAAGTCATGGTATCGGCATCTTTGTCCACTAAAACACTTGATGCTATCTCCAACCATATTGCAGAGACAAAATCCTCGATGGACACCAGTGCGCCTCCTTGCGCCACTTCTTATTTTTCACAACCCTCACAGCAATCTTTTCTTTCACAGCATTCTGATTCCTCCTTGCTTACACGAATTCTGTTGCCTCCACACTGACTTCACTGACCCTACTAGCCTGTACATTTTATCGCTTCTCATTGTTCGCATACCTGTCTTTGTGAATAATGACTTATTTACAATGGAATATTCGTGGCCTCAGGGGTAATCGGGGAGAGCTCCAGGTGTTGCTCTCCCAGTTTTCCCCAGTGTGTGTGTTGGGTTACAAGAGCCTAAAGTTAGGTTAGCCGTTATTCATCCCGTTTCAGGCTATGTGCTGTTGCATTCTTCTGATCCCCTTCCTGATGAAACTTTTAATTAGAGTGCATTTCTTGTGCAAGTTGGTATACCGTTTCAACAGGTCTTTGTTCATCCTTAGCAACTACCCTTTTTCTCTTGGCTATAAATGACTTACCTTCGTTCTTCACTAGCATATTTGATCGTCACTTTGTGGATGACTTTGCTATAGCTTACGCAGGCGCTGACTGTCGCCTGGTAGCGGCCTCCCTTCAGGAGGGTAGGAAAGCATACATACAACTTTTGTTTTTGGTCCAATTTCAATGAAAGTTGATACTGTGATTTAACCAGCATTTGCGACCTACACTATTTTTTTGTATTGACTTTATGTTGCAAAATTGCAAGATATTGCAAAATTCTTATTTTTCATAAAACCCTCTCTCCTCTACAAAACTGGTAAGATATTCAATGTTCTAGTCGACATCAGATTAAAGATAAAGAGCTAGATAATCTTTATTTCAAAGTTTTTTGAGAGAAATGTCAATAGATTGCATTATAAAAAAATTTGATTTTTTTTTTTTAAGGACTTTTATGGGAGGAAAAAAATTCAATAAAAAGAAAGCAGTAAAACATATCTCAAGTCAACCCTGAGGTGTAATAGAATCATTATTTCTCAATAACATGCGAATAAATAATGGCACTCTTATAAAAACTCTTCACAAATACGAAAAAAATAATGTCAATAACTTATTCCTGAGTTATTAATGTTATTGTTTTCTGAAAAACTCTATGGTTATGTCGCTCCAGATCTGAGCATGTTGCACAACTTCACCCTTGTTGACAGCCCTCTGGCTACTGAGCAACAATCTCTCCATGCTGTTCACTCTAGTCCTCACAGAAGTTACCATGAAGAGTATTTTGAATGAAACAATCATAAAAATCGTAATTTTTGGATTAACAAAAAAAAAAAAAAACTAATTACCAACATGCCCTCTTGATGACAGGAAAAACAAAAGAAAATTACATCTTTGGAAAAACATACTTAGAAATATGAGAGAGAGAAGCTGATTACATCAACATGTTGCCAGAATTATGCACTATTTTTTGGTAAGAAAACATTTTTTCCATAATTTTTCAGGTTCAATTTTTTACCCTCATACACATTGTCTTACCCCCCTTCAGGATGCAATTGACCGTGTTTCCCACTGGGCCACTTCTCATGGATTTAAATTTACTAGGGAGAATTCCCGGCCCGGGTCTATTCCAGATGGCGACCCGGCTCTGGCTCCCTGTCGTGGGAGTATCAGAGACCTATGTCTCCCATGGGAGGAGGTACAAGTACCCCCTCATCGTTGAGACCAACTGTCCCCAGGCCTAGCCACATTCCCCACCAGCACGGGGCTGGTAGGGAGAAGCTAGGCCTCTCTGGTCTGCCATCTTCCCTGATGAGAAGGGTAGTCTTGCGAGCTGCAGATGGTAGCAAGCTCTAGCTTTGGCCCCTACCCTGCCCTAAAAGGGCTGGGCATGGTGATCAGATACCTGTCTTACTAGGGAGAAAACCCATTTCATTAAATTCACTAGACGTCCTCTTGTCCCAGATATTTCATTGCATTTACATCCCAGAATGTGATACGGTCAAGTTTCTTGGCCTTCTATTCAATCTCCGGTTGACATGTAAACCTCACATATCCTCTTTGAAAGCAGCTTACCATGGTCGGCTGAATCTCCTTAAACTTCTTGCGCATCATTCATGGGGAGCAGATCGCCGGACTCTCCTCCATTGGCATTCCACCCTAGTCTTGTCCAAGCTGGATTATGACGACCAAGTCTATTCTGCGGCTTCTACAACCCTTTCTAAGTTAGATCCCCTTCATCATCAGAGTCTACGTTTATGCCGTGGTGCCTCTATACTGAAGCAAATGTTCATTCCTTAACCGATCGTCGTGATGCTCATTGCCTTCGTTACTTTGTCTACTCTCATGACCTTCGTGTTTCTTCTATGTATAGGTTAGTTTCAGGCGTTAGTAGAAGCCCATTATTTGATCGATGCCCCTGCTTACTACGAGCATTTTCTCTTCATCTTCACTCACTCCGGTCTTCTTTCCAGTTGCCTCCCTTGTATGTTCATGTAGCGTCTGCCTCTCCTACCTACGGCTGCTTCTCGCTCTGTTTTTCTTGATCACTCACGGTCACATGCGCATCCCGTCGCTCTTTATACAAATGGTTTTAAATCTTCTGACTGTTGGATTCACGGCGGTGTTCCCTGACGATGTTGTCCGAGGTCATTTGTTAGACTCGGGTAGTATTTTTACCACCAAGTTGTATGCCATCCTCATAGCGCTTCTCTGTATTACATATATGTTTCCTTCGGCGTTTGTGATCATTTCAGATTCTCTCGGTGCTTTACAGGCCAATGAACAATTTGATTCCCTTCATCCATTGAGCTTTCGTATTCAACTTTGGTTGCTCCTTGTGGCTAGCAAAAACAAAGACGTTGTTTTCTGTTGGGTCCCATTACACGTTGATGTGCAGGGCAATGAACAGGTGGATGCTGCTGCACAGTCAGCGGTACGTGATCTTCCAGTTTCCTATAGAGGTATTTCGTTTAGGGAAAATTTTAGTCATCTTTGCCTCTCTTCGCGGCCGTTGGCAACAACTGTGGTCAGACATTCACCATAATAAATTGCGCTCTATTAAACTGCTTTAGGTTTGTGGCCATCTTCTTACCACCGTTGTCATTCTCGGGAGACAGCACTATCCCGTCTCCGCATTGGACATACTAGCCTTACCCATGGGTATCTCATGGAATGACACCCTATTCCTTTGTGAGGTTTGTCGGGTCCCTATTTCGGTTCTTCACTTTCTTGTGGATTGTTCGGTTTACCAGCGAGCTCGCAGGATTTTCCTCCATCGACGCCGCCCCCCTACCGCTCTTACATTATCTTCCCTTCCTGCAGACGGTCCTGCCTTTGACTTACGATCACTTTTTTACATTTTGTCAGCAACTGCTTTCCTATACGAACTTTGACACAGCTCTTAAAGTCCCTTCCAGCCCTTTTCTCCCCTCACCTCTGATCCCCTCTCCACCTAGCTGTTTATAGCCCTGGCACTATTTCCTGCCCCACAGCACCGCATGACCCTTTTTGGTTTAGCTCCTTATTTGATTATAATAATAATGACTCATCTGCATCTTCAACTTCGAATTGTAACCCCTTGTTTTTGTGTCCCATCTCTGAAACATCCTGTCCCTATCCACATTGTCAATTCCTCTCAGTATTTTATATGTCGTTATCATGTCTTCCCTTATCCATCCTGTCCTCCAGTGTCAGGTCGATTTTCCTTGACTTCTCCTTGTTGGACATACTCTTAGCTCTGGGACTAGTCTTGTTGCAAACCTTTTCACGTTCTCTAATTTCTTGACGTGCTTGACTAGGCGTGGGTTCCACACTCGTGCTGCATACTTCAATATGGGTTTGACATTCACGGTGTCCCCCTAGCCTGTACTCTATCTGCGGTCTTCTTTGCCCTTACCCAATCTTCGTGAGTTTGCACTTAGTAGGGTTGAACTCCAGGAGCCAGTTGCTGGACTAAGCTTGCAGCCTATCCAGATCCCCTTTTGTAGTCTTGAATTATCCACATCCGATTGAATTCTCCTCATTAGCTTCTCATCATCTGCAAAAAGGGACACTTCTGAGTCTTTTCTTTCTGTCATGTCATTCACATATTACAGAAACAGCACCGGTAATAGGATTAACCCCTGTGGAACCCCGCTAGTCACAGGCGCCCACTCTGACAACTGCAGTGCCTTTCTTGATATACCTGCCAGATCCTCCAGCTTTTGTACTAATGTCTTATGTGGAACTGTGTCGAAAGCATTCTTACAGTTCATGAAAATGCAGTCTACCCACTTTTCTCTCTCTCTCTCTCTCTCTCTCTCTCTCTCTCTCTCTCTCTCTCTCTCTCTTTCTCTCTCTCTCTTACTGCTGTCACCATGTCGTAAAACTCCAGTAGGTTTTTGACACATGATTTCCCTTCCATGAAACCGTGCTGGTTGGTTCCTTTCTGGATGTTCCAACACTCTTCTCCAGATAATCTTCTCTATTACTTTGCACACTGTACATGTCAGTGGCACTGGTCTGTAGTTTAATGCTCCATATCTGTCTCATTTCCTAAAAATTGGGACTACATTTGCTGTCCTTCACACCTCAGGTAGTAGCCCTTTCTCGATAGATATGTTGAAGATTGTTATTAGTGGCTCCCTCTCTCAGGACCCATGGAAAGATGTCCAGTTCCACCGCCTTTGAGGTGTCTAGTTCGCTTAGCAGTTTCTGCCTCTTTCTCGGATGTGTGTCCAGCACTTGTTGGTGTTCCCCACCAATCCTGCTTTATGGAGTCATTTCTGTCTCCACTGAAAATACTTCTTTAAATCTCATGTTGAGCTCTTCACATGCTTCTATGATCTCCTCACCTTCCTTCCTCAGCCTGATTACCTGGTCATTGTCTATTGTTTTCCTCCAGATGTGGCTGTACAACAGCTTCGGGTCAGACTGGGCTTTCGATGTTATGTCCTTTTCGTATTGCCGTTGAACCTCCCTCCTTATCTGTGCATATTCGTTTCGGGATCTTCGATAATCTTATTTTCCTGGGTCCTTCGTTATCTACAGTTTTTCCATTCTCTAACACACTTAGTTCTGGCCTCTCTCTACACCTTTGGGTAAACCAAGGGTTTGTTGTCGTTTTTTCATTATTCCTGTTGTCCTTGGGTACGAACCTCTCCTTGCATTTTGTTGTCATGTATTCCACCATTCATTTACTGATTTTCCCACCAGTTTTCTTTCCCACTGAACCTCGTGCATGAAATACATTATGCCTGTGTAGTCCCCTCTTTTGTAGTCTGGTTTGTCCTGTCCTACTCTTCCTGCTTCTCTTTCCACTTGTAACTCTGTTATGTTTTCAAAACTCAGGACCACGTGAGCTCTAGCTCCGAGGGGCCTTTCATATGATGTCCTCAATATTTGAACTACTCAAGGTGAATATAAGGTTCAGTCTTGCTGGTTCGTCTCTGGTAGTGTCCCTAACGTGTTGATGTATGAGGTTTTCCGGTACCACCTCCATTATCTTAGCCCTCCACGTTTCTGGGTCCCAGTGTGGCTCCAGGTTTTCCCAGTCAATTTCCTTGTGATTGAAGTCACCCAGAACTAGTAACTTTGCTCTGCCCATGTGTGCCTTTCTGGCCACCTCAGCTAGTGTATCAGTCATTGCTCTGTTGCTCTCATTCTTGTGTTGACTTCCTGCTATTGTGTGCTGAGTTATATATCACTGTAATCACCACCTTGCTACCCATAGTCTGAAGCATTCCTGTTATGTACCCTCTTGTTCTCCCTCTGTCCCCTTCTTCCAACTCCTCAAAATTCCACTTGTTTTTCATGAGCAGTGCAACACCTCTACCCCCTTCTATTCCTCTATCTTTCCTCACGATCTGATATCTGCTTGGAAAGATTGCGTTTGTTATCATTCCCGTGAGCTTGGTTTCCGTGAGTGCTATGATGTCTGGTGATGCATCTGCGATTCGTTTGTGCCACTCTTCACACTTATTCGTTATTCTATCAGTGTTGGTGTACTATACCTTCAGCTTCCTTTCCATCACTGTATTCTGGGGAAATTGTGGGGCTGGGGAAGTCGCAAGTTGCTATGGGGTTCTACTGTATAGGGTGGAGTGGAAGCTGTGAGTGTGGAGTGGAAGCTGTGAGTGTGGAGTGTAGTTTGTTTTGGGATAATATGTTTGGTTGTTCGGTTTTGTGGGTGGTAATACTTGCTGCTCCTCCCGTGTGTGTCTGTACTCACCTAATTGTACTCATTAAATTGTGGTTGCAGGGATCGAGTCATAGCTCCTGGTCCCTCTTTTTCACTGGTCACTAGTAGGTCCACTCCATGCTCCATGAGCTTTGTCGTATCTCTTCTTAAAGCTATGTATGGATCCTGCTTCCACTCCATCACTCTCCAAATTGTTCCATATCCTGATAACTCTATGACAGATGAAATAATTCCTAATATCACTGTGACTCATAGGAGTTACCTTCTAGTTGTGACCCCTTGTTGCTGTGCCTCATCCCCGAAACATCCTGTCCCAATCCACACTGTCAATTCCTTTCAGAATTATATATATAATATATCATAATAAATCTTTATTTCTACAAGTACATGTACAAGTTATACAGGCCTAGCTGACCTCAATGTCATACTGCAATATAGAAAGCCGATTGTTATGCAGAGCATTTCGAGCAAATTAGGTGACTTTTGTCCCAGGATGCGACCCACACCAGTCGACTAACACTCAGGTACCCATTTTACTAATGGGGAACATAGACAACTGATGTAAAGAAACACACCCAATGCTTCTACCCTCGCCGGGAATCGAACCCGGGAGCCTTGCCACTTTAGCCACCGGGCCACGGGGCATCAGTGGCCTGGGGGCCTGTTCTCCCTATCCCTCCTGTCCTCCAGTGTCATCAGGTTTATTTCCCTTAACCTCTCCTCGTAGGACATGCCCCTTAGCTCTGGCACTAGTCTCGCTGCAAACCTTTGGACTTTCTCTAGTTACTATATTTGCTTGATCAGGTGTGGGTGCCATACTGATGCTGCATACTCGTGTTTGTGAATGTGTGGTGTGCGTGTGTCGTATGTGTGTAGCGTTAGTTACCATTTTGTCCTAGGCACATGTTAGACACTAGGCCTGTTGTATATGCCTGCATGTGTGTATGTGTGTGTACTCACCTAGTTGTGGTTGCAGGGCTCGAGTCACAGCTCCTAGCCCCGCCTTTTCACTGGTCTCTACTAGGTCACTCTTCCTGCTCCATGACATGAGCTTCATCATACCTCTTCTTAAAGCTATGTATAGATCCTGCCTCCACTACACCACTTCCCACACTATTCCACTTCCTAACAACTCTGTGACTGAAGAAATACTTCCTAACATCCCTGTGATTCATCGGAGTCTTCAACTTCCAATTGTGACCCCTTGTTGCTGAGTCCCATTTCTGGAACATCCTGTCTCTGTCCACCTTGTCAAATCCTCTCAGTATTTTATGTCGTTATCATATCCCCCTTTCTCTCCTGTCTTCTAGTGTCGTCAGGTCGATTTCCCTTAACCTATCCTCTTAGGACATGCTACTTAGCTCCGGGACTAGTTTTGTTGCAAACCTTTTCATTTTCTCTAATTTCCTTATATGCTTGGCTAGGTTTGGGTTCCTAACTGGTACTGCATACTTCAATATAGGTCTGACATGCACGGTGTACAGGGTCCTGAACGATTATTTTTTAAGATGTCGGGATGCTATTCTTAGGTTTGGTAGGTGCCCATATGCTGCAGTAGTTATTTGGTTGATGTGCACCTCAGGAGATGTGCTCAGTGTTATACTCACCCCAAGATCCTTTTCCTTGAGTGAGGTTTGTTTGTAGTCTCTGCCCCCTAGAATGTACTCCATCTGCGGTCTTCTTTGCCCTTCCCCGATCTTCATAACTTTACATTTGGCAGGGTTAAATTCGAGGAGCCAGTTGCTGGACCACGCATTCAGCCTGTCCAGGTCTCTTTGTAGTCCTGCCTGATCCTCATATGATTTAATTTTACTCATTAACTTCACATCGTCTGCGAACAGACACACTTTTGAGTCTATCCCTTCCATCATGTCATTCACATATAACAAAAACAGCACTGGTCCTAGGACTGACCACTGTGGAACTCCGCTCGTCACAGGCTGCCCACTGTGATACCTCATCACGTACCATGACTCGCTGTTGCCTCTCTGTCAGATATTCTCTGATCCATTGCAGTGCCCTTCCTGTTATACGTGCCTGATCCTCTAGCTTTTGCACTAATCTCTTGTGAGTAACTGTGTCGAAGGCCTTCTTGCAGTCCAAGAAAATACAATCTACCCACCCCTCTCTCTCGCGTCTTACTTTAGTTACCTTTTCATAAAATTCCAGTAGGTTTGTGACACAGAATTTGCCTTCCATGAATCCGTGCTAATTGTCATTTTTAAGCTTGTTCCGTTCTATGTGTTCCATCACTCTAGTGTGTGTGTGTGTGTGTGTGTGTGTGTTTAACCATTTTGTCCTAAACACATGCCGATTAGACACTATACCTGTTGTTTATGCGTGCGTGTATGCATGTGTGTGTGTGTGTGTAGTGTGTGTGTGTAGTGTGTGTGTGTAGTGTGTGTGTAGTGTGTATGTATGTGTGTAGTGTGTGTGTGTGTGTGTGTCCGTAAGATCCCAAAAATACGTGATACCTTGATATACAATTCGAGAAAATGGAAGCGAAACAAATTCGAAGCAATTGTCTTTTTTTGTGGAGGAAAGTGTAGAGGACGTGTCGTTGGAAAGTGAGCAAGGAAATATTTATGAAGGAATTTAGAGAAACCTGGTCTGATCGTGGGAAATCTAGCGCCTGCACTCTAAAACCCTGAAGGATGGGTGGGAGGCTGTTCATTGCAAGTACAAATTGGTCCAGAGTGGAGAGAAACACCGTCCATCGTTTTCTCTTCAAAGTTTGGATAGTTGAATTGTTCATTGCACTCGATTGTAATTATCGTCCTTTAAATGGGGACAACTTTGTTCTTCTAGAAATGGTGTTAGGGAATTTGTGTCCCATAGCTCGACTGCTGACGCACTCTGAACACGTACCGAAGTCGGGGGGGAAGAAGGGGGGAGGTCGATCGTCGGTACTGGCGGAGACATTATGACTTGTTTCTTTAACACATCTGCTGTCCCTGCTCACCTATCACTATAATAGGTACCAGGGTGTTAGTCTACTGGTGCGGGTTGCATCCTGGGAACAAAAATGACATAATTTACCCGAAATGCTCTGCGAAACTTTTTTTTTTTATATTTTATTGAAAAAACAATTACAAAACACATGACTATACGGAGACAGAAGACAGAGTGATAACTTTAAATACAAGCACTAACTGTGCTTGGCTAAGCAACAACAAAGGTTAACAAAATTTTCCTACTTAAGAAAACATACAAAGCATAAAAACAATGCACAAACCAGAAAACTTGTCAATCAATGCTTACCATCCATGAACAGGAAAAAATAATAACCATATGTACATAATCCCGAAGGACATAAATCACAAACAGCCACTAAATGACGTAAATGACAGTATAACAAAATATACTAAATATAGTCATCACCCAAGTGCTTATTATTCACACGTCTGTAAAGTACAGACAACGACCCAATGAACTTTATTACATTACAAAATTAGAAGACAATATAAACACATCAATTGTAACAATATAATAATTATACTAACAGCGCCAACCCCTACAAAACTACACACACTGTTGATCATTAACATCAATAATTAAGTTACACAGTAAGCAAAAACATACATATTCACCAGTGTATAATAACGTAATAGCACAGAACATATGACTCATCTCCAAAACTGAAAACTTTTTTATACAATATAAAAACACAGGTAAAGGAATGATGTCATTCCGAAAAAGTAGATTATGTATATAAGGATAGATCAGCCTGCACAATAAGCAAATTAATATTTACACAAACACAATTAAGAAAGGTAGACAGTTTACAACACAAAATCTACCCAAAACTTCCTTCCACAACAGTAAGGCACAAAATGGAACATGAGAAACCCATCTCAGGAAACTTTAAGTTACATACAACATGTTGGAAAACAGTTCATACCCAAGTGTGTGAAAAAAATAAGAACCCTATATAAGCACAGCTTAAAGGGAACTTTCTACACCTATAACTATACATCACCAGTCCAGTAGGTTATGAGGAAAAACCACTATGGTTACCCCTGACACCTTTACTCCATAGGGGTTCCCTCCCACCCCCGTCTCCCGTCATACCACACACATCGCACATTCCAGTCATGTGTCATATGCCCGCTGAGTCCACCGTCACCCACCCACCCCTCCCCTTCATTCATACGTCCTTCCCCACCATGTATACCCCTCCCTGTCGCCGGCCAGTCCTTTTAAACCCTCCCTCACAGCTCTAGTAAACTACCCACCGCCAACTCCCTATAACCCACAGAAAAGCTGAATCCCACCTCCGACCATAAAGATCCCTATTTCTACATGTTGTCCTATAAAACACAGCAGCCAAAGCCTTGACTCTACACTCCCCGACACCCCCTCATTCCCATGACACATACAAGTAGTCTGCCACTAGGTACAATACCGCCCGTCTCACCTCCCTCCCACCCCTCCACATCAAAGCTCAAGGCCCGTAATGTTGAAAGCCCTCTCCCCACACTGCGTAACACCTTCCCAAACCATTCACGCACAACTTTCAATAAAGGACAAAATACACCGCATGATACGCAGTATCCTCCTCCCGCATCTATCACACAGCCCTCCCTCCCTATCCCCATACCGAACAAAATTGCCTTCGATGCAACGATCCCATTAAAAACCTATACACAAATTCACGTACTCTGGGTTTGAGCCACAACTTTCTTAATCCCTTCCATATACCCATCCAATCATACACAGGGTATATCGCTGCCCCATGCAGCACCTCCCCATGCACCCCTCCCCTGCCCAGGAGACTCACAGTGACCCTCCTCGGCTCCTTAACCACCATGATTCTCCTCAACATTCCTTCACACTCCCTCAGATCATTCCCCTTCCACCACCTTCTGACATCTTCCATAACCAATCCCACCCTCCTCCCACGCACCCCACCCACCCTGAGGTATCGATGCTTAATGTAAACACACTGCAGACGCCTTGCTAACGGGATGAGCCCCAAACCTCCTTGACGTACCCTCGTCATTACCACTTCCTTACTTAACCACGCCCTCCCATAACCCCATATATAACGTAATGCCCTTCTCTGCAATTCCTTCACATCCTCAAAAATAATGGGGAACACCGCCGCCACATGCCACAGTTTACTAAACACTAATGAATTAACGATCACTACCCTCTGATGCAATGTGACGTCCCCAGGCTGCCATCCACCCATACGCTTAATAGCCTCCCTTACTACCACCTCTGCATTAACCGCCCGGGCCTCCACCGGGTCTGCCCGGTACACCACCCCACAAATCTTCACCTGTTATAAATCTATAATCCTTCATCGTCCTACATTCCTCTTTTTTCTTCACCAAAACTATAACCCCAGTGTTCTGCATGCTACCCAATACCCTCCCATTCTTCATACAATTGAATACTTTAACTAAACAATCCCTTAGGGGCTCCCAATTATGCAGATAGAAATCATTAGGGAGACCATCCAATCCAGGTGCCTTCCCTTTGCTCAAACCCTGCACTGCCTCCCATACCTCTTCCTCACTAATCTCTCCCTCCATTTCTTTCCTGTCGTCCTTACTAACAATAGACCTAATCCCTTCCCCTACTACTGTCCTGTCCCTCTCCCCTCTCTCTTCCTCCTGCAAGTACTCGTTTACCCAGTGATCTACATAGTTACTTATTCCCTCAGTAGTTCGGAGCAATTGTCCTTCCCTATACCCCCCCCAACTCCCTACAGACCTCCAACATCATCGTAGTTGTGTCCCTCTGCCTCTTCTTAAACCGTCGGAGAACACAGGCCGATGGTCTGTCTCCCCACAAGACCTCCTCTAGTCCTCCTCTCACGCGTGTCGCATTAAATCGCTCATTCTGCAGTTCTCTCAGACGCTCTTTCAGAATACCCATCTCATCCATCCTAGAATTCCCGCCCCTTTTGTAACAATCCTTCAGTTGACCCTCCAAGTACCTCTGTAATCCGAATTTCCCCCAATTCTCTTCCCTGCCCATTTTTGTATAATACTTCCTAATACATGGCTTTGCCCACATTTCCCACCAACTCAGTAAGTCTCCCGCATTCTGACCTCTCTCCCATTGCCCCTGCCACCATGCAGCAAAACTTTCTCCCTCACCAACTCCCTGCAGTAAACTTATATTCAATTTCCAGTAGCTGTCATACCTTTTAATCATTCCTTCCCAGCTAATATCTGCCAACACACCCCTATGATCAGAATATCCCACGTCCATAGCTTCTACCCTACCAACCTGTATCTCCTTAGTTACATAAATCCTATCTAGGCGTGCCTGATATCCCCGCCTCACGAAAGTGTGCTCCACACACCATCCTCCTCCTTTAACTACATCCATCATCCCGGCTGCTCCTAATACCTCCTCAGCACTCCCAGGACACAGCCCGCTCCCTGGGCTCTACATCCTTACCCCGGATGACACAGTTCCAGTCTCCTCCTATAATGGTTATCTCAGGCAGTCCTCTCAAATGATACAGCAAAACATCCTTTACAAAACGTTCCTTAGTACTCCTGCAGAGATCCGCCGGCATATACACACTTATAAAACTCACGCGCACGTCACCCCACCCCCCGTCCTCCCTCACCACCCTACCCTCCTCACCCGTCTCCCACGCTAATAACTTAAAAGGACTGACCTCGCGCATGACCACAGCAGCCCCTCCCTTTAATTTCCCTGAATCACCTGCATACACTCTGTACCCATTCAAACACAATTCCCTCGCACACCTGAAATTATGTTCTTGTACAAAACAAATATCTACCTGATAACGTCGCATAGTCACCTCAAGCCACCGTCGTTTCACCTCGGCCCGAAGGCCATTAACATTTATAGTAAGACTTCTGAAGACAACATAGGGGGTTTTCCTCGATACCTCTGGACTTTTGGCGCTCCTCCTTCCTTCGCCTTCACACCCTGACCACGTTTAAGCCCTTCTCTTCCTGACACCCCACCCTTACCCTTGCGGGCAGCATCTACCCATGACTTTGTACAAACTTTCTGCGCGGGTGTGATCACGTCCTCATCGAACCCACCCACAGGCCTTTTACGTGAATCACTACTGTAATCCATAGCCACATTTTCCAACTGTTCGTCCTGCCTATGAACCACAGCCACCACATCCTGCACCACCAGGTTAGATTCCCCGGCATGTGATGTAATCCCACCCTCCCCAGGCAACTCCACAGACTCCACATGCCCAACTCCAGGCTCTAAAGGGGACTCTTCTCCAGGTGAGCCAAGAAAGTCTCTGAGGGCATCTTGCAAAATATGGGGCAAGTCCCCCTGCAAAATCTCCCCATCCACAGAAGCATTCTCCCCTCCGGCTTTTCTGCACCCGAGCCTTCAGGCAGTGTCTCACAGGTGACACCTGTCTCGTCCACCTCATCACTCCACCGTTTACTCTGTGCCACACTTGGTGGTACTGGCACCACACTCTCTGTCCTGTCAACCACCTTGTCATCCATGCGTTCTTCCTGACGACGGTCTGTCCTCCTCCCACAAGCAGCTGCAACATGATCATACGCCCCACATAGTCTGCAGGTTCGTTGTTGACCGGCGTATGTGACGTAGACTTGAGTCCTAAAATCATCAAGGACAACATACGAAGGTATAGGCCGTCGGAGAGTCATTTTAAGGGAATATGACCCTTCCTGTAATCCTGCGTAAATTCCGTCGGTCCATTTGCCCATCACAGCCGTATGCACCACTCCAAATTGTTGAAACGCTGCTCGAATATCCTCATCCAAAACTTCAAATGGCACGTTGCGGACTCGAATATAGGTATAATATCTTGATACATCTCTCAAGCGTACCTCCAGGCCAGCGTTGATCACCATCAGTTTGTCCTGGAAGCTGTCCACAATACTCTCATATGCCGCTGTCGTAGCAAACTTGATGAAAATTCTGTGCGCCCCATTCAGCGCTATGCCTCGTAATTCCTCAATTCCAATGCCATAAGCATCACGGATAATCGCAGGCAATAAAACATTCGAATTATCCGGGTACACTGCTCCTCGCAACACTTCAACACACACGGTGTTGACCCTCCTCCTTCCTCCAGTCGCCATCTTGCTGAAAATCAGTAACTCTCTCGTTGGCCACCAGGTGTCAGCAACAAGAGAACCACTCAGTGCGAGGGCCAGGCGGCGAATGTCTGCGAAACTAGGTGCTTTCTGTATATTTGTATGTCATTGATGTCAGCTAGGCCTATGTACCTCGTACATGTACTTGTAGAAATAAAAGATTATTATTATTATTATTATTATTATTATTATTATTATTATGATGATGATGATGATGATGTTAATTACGTTTATAGGTTGTCCATCTTTTATTGATAGCGCCTTGTGTTAAAAAATATATCTAAGTGAAAAATAGATGTTTGAGTTCAAGATCATCCAGTTAATAAATAGGAAAGGAATTAGAAAATTGGGCCGTGGAATGGAAGGTGTAGTTCAGGAAGCAGATGATGAGTAGTCAGTGGGATAGTTGGTCATTTACATTTCCTGTAGCATAATAGTTTGACCCATTACATGTATAAATGTGGGATGGGTGGATGGTGTAGTCGGCATCATAAAATGGACTGAAGAAAAATATGAAGGAAATTTTGATAGGGTGGGGTCTTAAAAATGAAGAGGGTGTGTGTGTGAGCGAGTGAAACCAGACTTGATGCAAGTGAATGTGTCAAAACATAAATATCAAATAAAAAGAAATCATATGTTAAACACGAACAATGGAATAATAATATATCCAAAAAGATTTCAATCAAATAATATTAATAATGGTACGAGGTAGGTGATGTGAAGCCTCGGTACGAGGTAGGTGGTGTGAAGCCTCGTTACGAGGTAGGTGGCGTGAAGCCTCGGTTCGAGGTAGGTGGTGTGAAGCCTCGGTACGAGGGAGGTGGTGTGAAACCTCGGAACGAGGTAGGTGGTGTGAAGCCTTGGAACGAGGTAGGTGGCGTGAAACCTCGGTACGAGGTAGGTGGCGTGAAACCTCTGTACGATGTAGGTGGCCTGAAGCCTCGATGCGAGGTAGGTGGCGTGAAACCTCGGTACGAGGTAGGTGGTGTGAAACCTCTGTACGAGGTAGGTGGCCTGAAGCCTCGGTACGAGGTAGGTGGCGTGAAGCCTTGGTACGAGGTAGGTGGTGTGAAGCCTCGGTACGAGATAGGTGGTGTGAAGCCTCGGTACGAGGGAGGTGGCGTGAAGCCTCGGTACGAGGTAGGTGGCGTGAAACCTCGGTACGAGGTAGGTGGCGTGAAACCTCTGTACGATGTAGGTGGCCTGAAGCCTCGGTACGAGGTAGGTGGCGTGAAGCCTTGGTACGAGGTAGGTGGTGTGAAGCCTCGGTACGAGGTAGGTGGTGTGAAGCCTCGGTACGAGGGAGGTGGTGTGAAGCCTCGGTTCGAGGTAGGTGGTGTGAAGCCTCGGTTCGAGGTAGGTGGCGTGAAGCCTCGGTACGAGGTAGGTGGTGTGAAGCCTCGGTACGAGGGAGGTGGTGTGAAGCCTTGGTACGAGGTGGTGTGAAGCCTTGGTACGAGGTAGGTGGTGTGAAACCTTGGTACGAGGGAGGTGGTGTGAAGCCTCGGTACGAGAGAGGTGGTGTGAAGCCTCGGTACGAGGGAGGTGGTGTGAAGCCTTGGTACGAGGGAGGTGGTGTGAAGCCTCGGTACGAGGGAGGTGGTGTGAAGCCTTGGTACGAGGGAGGTGGTGTGAAGCCTCGGTACGAGGTAGGTGGTGTGAAGCCTTGGTACGAGGTAGGTGGTGTGAAGTCTCGGTACGAGGTAGGTGGTGTGAAGCCTTGGTACGAGGTAGGTGGTGTGAAGCCTCGGTACGAGGGAGGTGGTGTGAAGCCTCGGTACGAGGTAGGTGGTGTGAAGCCTCGGTA
>WNWK01006099.1:0-10000 GCA_009830355.1 Cherax destructor | reverse complement strand
ATTTGTTAATAAACTAACACAATGAACTATATTTTTTTCGTTAGATTCAGAATGATTTTTGCGTAATTATTGCATACACAAATTTTTGCTTGTCTTATTCGGAAAGAAGAACGTTGCTGTTTAAGCCAAAATCGCAAATTTTACCTATTCGGCAAGACACACACACACGCGCGCGCGCGCGCACGCACGCACGCACGCACACACACACACACACACACACACACACACACACACACACACACACACACACACACACACACACACACACACACACACACACACACACACACACACATATATATATGGAGGTGCCACCTCTAGAACTTTACTGGGGACCCTCATCCTCAGAGAAGACAATAAACGTACCTCAGGGAAAACTCAAGGTGGTTCTTCCACCCCCTATATTTTATATTATATATGTACTTTATTAATAGACAGAATACATTGACAGAAAACATGAACATGAATACATTGGTACAATATATCAAAGATTATGAATCTCCTCCAGCTCCTCCAAAACCGGACGCGAGCCTAGTATGCAGCGTGCATTTCCCCTCTGGATGGCCATGCTGAGGCGCTGGAACATGAAAGTGGCTCCCCTTGGGTCCCTAGTAGTGTCGATGAGTCTGGAACCAAGTTCTTAAAGGAAACGTGTGGCATTTTTTCCACATCATCCCAAGATCTCTGATCCCACTGGGACAAATTGATACTGTTGGCTTATGTCCCTGTACTTGCTGATCTTGTATTCCTCCCTGTGATCAGCAGCTCCTCTCTGTCGCCCGACACTTTGATGTATGTATGTGTCGGTCAGCATCGACACACAGGTATAGTCCCATGCTAAGAGCTTGTCATTCTTCCAAAGATCGATGGTGATCCCGTCGGGGTGGTTTCCTGGGTTGTGGGTATTTTTGGCTGCTTGTGATCGGGGTTCTCTCTCGGCTGGGCATTCAGCTTGCGCATCGCCGCAAATACACTTATATTCCGTGTGAATTGGGGCAGCAAGGCGCAGAGCCACTGCAATACGGAGGGTCTTAGGGTCGAGGCGTGTTCGCATTGCCAAAATGGGAGCGATGTGCACTCACAGCTAAGAGACGGTCAGTCTCCCTGTTTGATATTACAGCCCTAAGCATGTTGGCAAGCATCTTTTCAGTGATGGGGCCGTCCTAACTTGACTGTAGGTCAGTTCTGCACTACGTTTTGGTGCTGGAGCAGCAAGATTTTCCAATTCAGTGATAGCACTGGTGTAGCTAGGGTCCTGTATTCTTGCTGAACCACTGAGTTTGTCCGGAAGAATTTGTTTTATTAACTCATTTGATGCTATGGAAGATGAGAGGAAAGCTGGTAGGGCAATCTGGAGGATTTGTGTACTCCCAGCCCCCCAAGTCTGACTGGAAGTGAGGCTTGCAACCACTGTCCATCTTCGATGGAAAGATTCAGTACACTCTCTAGCATGGTCTTGAGGAGAGAGTCATATTCCTTGAGTTTCGGACTGCTGAAGGCTGGGGAACATCTGAGGAAGTAGGTAAGTTTTGGGAAGTAGGTAAGTGTTCCCAAGAGGAGCACCAAGGAGAGTACTGTTGTCTGGATCAATGGCTCGTGCTCCTGGTAAAACAGCACTAATATTCTGGATCATCTGTTGATTGGTAGAAACTATTTCACATTTGGTGGGGTTTAAAGATAGGCCCAGGCTCTCTCCCATGTCTTTAATTTTTCTTATGTCCTCTAGGAGAGATTCTGTAGTGCCTGCTAGGGTACCATCATCCAAGAACCAGATACTGAGCTCACTGGAGAGCGCTTCTGTGACTTCCTTGATGACCAGACAGAATAGAAAGGGGGCGAGAGGGTGTCCCTGTTGTACACCCTCACACTAGTAAATTTCATGGTCCCCAAACAATAGTTTAGAAGCCACACTATAACGCGATTCTATGAAGGGATAGAGGGAAGGGAAGTGTCTAGAAACTGCTTGGAGAGCAGCCTCCCTTTTGACTAAGTTGAAAGCATTGGCAAAGTCCAATTTGATCAAGGCTTTTTCATCGGACATGTTTATGTATACTCGTACTGCGTGGGTAGCTGCTTTACAGCCTTGTTGAACACCAAAACCGAGCTGAGTTGGTTTCATTATTGAGGCAGCCTCTTGACTCACCATTCTTACTGCAGCCTTGGCAACTAGGCGCCGAAGGGTGTTGCTTACTGCAATGGGTCTGATTCCTCCATCCTTTTTCCTGAGGGCACACAGTGAGGCACCAAAGAAAAGGGGTCTAATGGCCTCTGGGACACTGCCAGCCAGGCACACATTGGAAAATTTGGTGAGTTCAGACAGCAACCTCTCAGAAACCTCACCAAGTCCTGGATTGACCATTTGTTTTAAGTGTTGTGGCCTTAAACTGGTGAAACCTCCTGCTAAGCCCTGTGAAAATGACATAGCAGCTTTATACACATCAGCGTCCTGTAAGGTTAAATGTTCTTCACCTTCTGCAATGTCAGGGAGATGCCCTGGGTGGATGTTTGTCCTTCAGGGCATGTGCTGTAATGACATCCTTAGGAGCGATGGTATCCGCACTGGTTATAAGACTCAGTGCTCCAATAGTATTACCCTCTTCTATTTTTTTGCAAACCAAGCGCTCCCGTGAAGACGGTCCTATGGGAACGTACTTGCTTGAACATACTGTTTTCTGCAATTTTGCAAGCTCCTGATGATATCTTAATTGCAACGCAAAAGACCTAGAGCTATCATTCTACTCCTCCCGTGGTTGTTTTGCATAGAGGTGGTACCTCTATATATATATATATATATATATATATATATATATATATATATATATATATATATATATATATATATATATGTCGTGCCGATTAGGTAAAACTTGCGATTTTGGCTTAAATAGCAACGCTCACCTTGCCATATAAGACAAGTGAAAATTTGTGTATGCAATAATTTCGCCAAAATCATTCTGAACATAACGAAAAAAAAATATTTCATTGTGTTTGTTTATTATTAAATTAATGTTAACGTATCTAAAATATATTTAGTTGGGTTAGGCTAAATTAAATTGCGCTTGTTGTAATAAGGTTAGGTAGGTTTTCAAAGTTTCTCTTGGTACAAAATTATAAATTCTTACATTAACATAAATGAAAAAATATATCTTTAAACGTATAAGAGAAAATTTTAGAAAGGACTTAATTTTAGATGAGTTCTTGCTAATTGACCAGTTTTACCTAATCGGCACGACATATATATATATATATATATATATATATATATATATATATATATATATATATATATATATATATATATATATATATATATATATACATATATATATATATATACATATATATATATACATATATATATATATATATATATATATATATATATATATATATATATATATATATATCATTTTATTATATATATATATATATATATATATATATATATATATATATATATATATATATATATATATATATTGTATATTTATGATAGCATTCAATATTGAAAGAAATTTGATTATATGTTGGTATTCGAAACTAAAGTATCGAAGATGAAAACCTATGAAGGTTGGGTTATAAAAATTAAAGATTGTTTTATGAAGAGAATAGACACAAAGCTTCACTGTGTGTGTTATTGTTGATACTGACAGCTCTTTCACTAGGTTGTTAAAAGCCTAGAATTTTTCGGTTTTATTAAGCACTTATATACTTTCACTGTACAAAGACCTTTTGAACGTAAATATAATTATTTAAAAGGTAGCTAAGAATGCTTTACATGTTTATAAGAAAAAAATTAAATAGTATATAATGATTCAAGTGAGATGACACACTAGTCAAAAGAACTTTAAAGAGGAGGGTTCCAGTTTGGTTCAAATGTTAATTTAGAAAAAATTAAATGTTTATAAAGACTTAGAGCAGTTTCAGAAAACTATAAGAAATTCAAATGGAATATGATCATAACTAAGAACGTACTGAGAAATATCGATGATACTGAGAGATGATGAATGAGACATTTGTGAAAAACTAATGTATCTTTAATGTGATTTTTTTTTTTGCCAGTTAGTGGCTTCATCAGTCCATTTCGGAGACGAACTTAAGAAGATGAGGAGTTTGAGGTAATCAGTCCTTCAACCTGGAGATGTGTTCAGTCCATCAGTAAATAAAAAAAATCTAAGATAATTATTGTAATATCTTAATTATCAAACTTCCATTCAAACTTAAACATAATCAGTTTGTGGGTGGTGGCTCCAAGTTCCTCCGTAATCTCTCAAGTATGAGCAAGAGTCTCCTAGTTTGCTAGTTAAAATTCTCTAGAATAACTGGGTTATCAAGCCTCCAAGGCTTTAATAGCTTGGTACCCATCCAAGTTTGAGGGATTGGTATATTGCACCCAAAATCAAGCTTTCAGTTCGCTCCAGAAATTCTTCCCATACAGACTGTGTGTGTTCCTTAGTCTTTATACCTGTTCTTACGTAGCAAATAATTTATTTGGGACATTTAGCGTCACCTCGCTTCCTTTTCCATTAATTCTATCAACGTGGAACAACTTAAATCTCTAAATGTGGCACTTGGAGGGTGTCGACTCCTCATATTAAACCACGTTACCGTTTATGCAAAAGCTTCAATATTTTTCTCTCCTGTATGTAACTTAACTCATCCATTTTCTTTCCAGCGCTTCCAATGACTGTGTAAAAACTACTACCACTTCCACTACTTACTCCATTATTTCCCCACTCTCTTGTACCCTCCCCTGTCTGCCTGCCTATAAATACCCCTTCCTCCGTCTCTGTGTGTTAGTGTGACTTTGTAAATGGTCCAAGTCGGGCCGAAACGTCGTCGTAAGCTCCTCCCTTTTATATGTGCGGGTTGTGTGTGTATTGTTCCAGTCACGGTATTGTGCCTTTTTTGTTATTTATAAAACATAAACTCATTTGTGTTCCTTCTCATTCTTGCCACAACAGTATCGCTGCTGCTGCCCTTATCACCTAATTGTTACGACTAATGTTTACTAATAATCCCAATTTATTCCGCTAACAACTGGCATTCCCAAAATCCACAAAAATTCACAATCACCAATTCTAGAGCACCATATTCCATTATGGTGCTCCGGTTCAATATCAATGAACGAGTTCTCTGGAAAAAATATCTTTCCAGCCAGAAAGGCAGTTGTAAGGGAAAACTTCAAGGTTATGTATTAGGGAAGTGCCGTTGGGAATGGTCGTTTTCCAGTGTAGGGGAGTTCACTTGGTTATTAAGATAAGCGTCAGTTGAGACTGACTTTACTACGGGAATCACACCAGCTCTGGCAGGACATGTTGGATTGTTAGCTGGTGATGGTAATGTCCAAACATACGGGTGATGCAATTACTATTCTGCTATTGTGGTCATCAGCGTTGTTACCTCCCTTACCTATTTAAATTATTTTTTATTTGGATTTCTCAGGCCTGTCACATTTGCATGGTCAGCTTTTGCAGTGCCTGAGCGGAAAGGGCGGGGTTAATCATTTGATACCGGGTGGCTGCTCCTCTACCACTCTCGTCACCCAGCTGCTGCTGTTATAGGAGTTTACAATACTCTTGAGTGTGGAGGGAAGTTACATTGCCCTACGTGCCGATTGAGTTGTGACCCACCTATCGAGCTCATTTCCAACCAGGGCACCTACATCAACTCACTACATCAAGTGACTACCACCAGTCTTAATCAGTATAAGACTACGTTCCTTCCCGGAGACTTCACCTCTCTCCAACGCTACCTTTCTGTTAATTGAAATTATAATTTTTCATCAAAGTAATTTTCATAACGGGAAATTTTGTTAAATCATTAACAGTGGTTCCAGTTGTCAATAAATTGTACTGCAAAATCATTAGTGGTTGCTCAACCAGCAGTTTACACCAAATGCCCAAGGAAACCCTAAATTTCCATCTCTCCTTGGTAAATTGCCATTTATAGGAATCTCTCCCTTATTCCTAATTAAGTCTATTGCTGTCCTATACCTGCTACTCAGTTTCTCACTTTAACGCTTGCCGACGTCTCTGACTCCAGCAATGATGTTCACAAGAATACTTTTCGTGATAGAAGAGGCAGGGTAAGAAAAGTAGTGAATGTACATGACGGAAACAGAGTTGTGGACATGTACGTCACTGAAACATAGTGGACATGTACGTCACTGAAACATAGTGGACATTTACGTCACTGAAACATAGTGGACATGTACGTCACTGAAACATAGTGGACATGTACGTCACTGAAACATAGTGGACATGTACGTCACTGAAACATAGTGGACATGTACGTCACTGAAACATAGTGGACATGTACGTCACTGAAACATAGTGGACATGTACGTCACTGAAACATAGTGGACATGTACGTCACTGAAACATAGTGGACATGTACGTCACTGAAATATAGTGGACATGTACGTCACTGAAACATAGTGGACATGTACGTCACTGAAACATAGTGGACATGTACGTCACTGAAACATAGTGGACATGTACGTCACTGAAATATAGTGGACATGTACGTCACTGAAACATAGTGGACATGTACGTCACTGAAACATAGTGGACATGTACGTCACTGAAACATAGTGGACATGTACGTCACTGAAAAATAGTGGACATGTACGTCACTGAAACATAGTGGACATGTACGTCACTGAAACATAGTGGACATGTACGTCACTGAAACATAGTGGACATGTACGTCACTGAAACATAGTGGACATGTACGTCACTGAAACATAGTGGACATGTACGTCACTGAAACATAGTGGACATGTACGTCACTGAAATATAGTGGACATGTACGTCACTGAAACATAGTAGACATGTACGTCACTGAAACATAGTGGACATGTACGTCACTGAAACATAGTGGACATGTACGTCACTGAAACATAGTGGACATGTACGTCACTGAAAAATAGTGGACATGTACGTCACTGAAACATAGTGGACATGTACGTCACTGAAACATAGTGGACATGTACGTCACTGAAACATAGTGGATATGTACGTCACTGAAACATAGTGGACATGTACGTCACTGAAACATAGTGGACATGTACGTCACTGAAACATAGTGGATATGTACGTCACTGAAACATAGTGGACATGTACGTCACTGAAACATAGTGGACATGTATGTCACTGAAACATAGTGGACATGTACATCACTGAAACATAGTGGACATGTACATCACTGAAACATAGTGGACATGTACGTCACTGAAACATAGTGGACATGTACGTCACTGAAACATAGTGGACATGTACGTCACTGAAACATAGTGGACATGTACGTCACTGAAACATAGTGGACATGTACGTCACTGAAACATAGTGGACATGTACGTCACTGAAACATAGTGGACATGTACGGCACGGAAACATAGTGGACATGTACGGCACGGAAACATCGAAGAAATGAAGCAAAGCGTTAGACCACTATTCATCTCTGAACTTGATGGAAGGGACAAGCCTATAAAGAATATCGGTAGTGAGGTGACCTGAATCGTATGAGGACGTACCTAGTGAGTTTCCTGTGAACGGAACAAACGATGTTATCTTTGGAGGAGCTGTACCAGCAGGTAAGGGAGTTTGTGAGATATGGCGACTGAGCAAAACAAGAGGACCCGTAGCAATCCATCTTTTGTAAATCCTCTGAATAACAAAGGAAGCTGGACAGTGGTGGAGAACATAGAAATGAAGCTGAAGATTTAAAGGAAGGACGGAGAGGTGGAGACCATACTTTGAGGTAATATGAATGGTAATAGATTTGTTATCACTTGCTCGAAGCTCTTCATTGATTTCTAGATTTACGATGGTCTCCTTGTCTGAGAAAACTTGGTCGAGATTATTACATCTGCATGATTCTGTAACTGCTTCAGAATCAGTACTGAACTACTTCCAGGAAGTCATTAGACTCAAAATTACCGGTCAGTAAAGTCCACTCAATCTGGCTTATATTAAAATTTCCTATTAATACGTTATCGGCTCTTGAAGCCCTAACAATTATGTCCCCAAGGTTAAAGGTTGAAAGTTTTTTGATGCGATCGAGAGGGTTTTAAACCAGAAAAGTGCAGGTACTTGAATCACAGAACAAGGATTCGGCTTTTTCAGAGGTAATTTTTGCGATTGAGGACAGCCACCGAATTGTTAGAAAAAAAGAATATCACATATAAGAGCAGTAAGGCAGGTTCATAGCGAATAGGAAAGTGGTGATTCTTAGATAAAATGCAATAATGAGAGCAACACGAGTTATAGACACCTCAGGAATACTCTGAGAGTGAGACTGGAGAAAGGAATTAACGAAACAAATCAGATAAATGCTAGCAAGTTTACCTGGTGAAGTGGCAAAGGAAAGACCAAAACCAAGAAGTTCAGGCTAATGTTTGGAAAGTGTGACCGAGGAAAGATTAGTAACATACCTTTGATATACCTTTGAAGAGTTTCGAGAGTATATACTCTCTGAGCTCGGCCATGGGCCAGGCTCGTCTAGTGCTTGCCTGGTCAACCAGGCTGTTGCTGCTGGAGGCCCGCTGCCCCACATATCCATCACAGCCTGGTTGATCTGGCACCCGATGAAGATATTTGTCCAGTTTCCTCTTGAAGGCTTCTACACTAGTTCCAGCGATGTTTCGGATATCTTCTGGTAAGATGTTGAATAGTCTAGGACCCCGGATGTTAATACAGTGCTCCCGTATTGTCCCCACCGCACCCCTGCTCCTCACTGGGTTTATTTTACACTTTCTCCCATATCTCTCACTCCAGTATGTTGTTATGGCAATGTGCAGATTTGGGACCAGGCCCTCAAGTACTTTCCAAGTATATATTATTATGTATCTCTCTCTCCTCCGCTCCAATGAGTACATGTTCAAGACTTGAAGGCGTTCCCAATAATTTAGATGTTTCAATGGCTCAATGTGAGCCGTAAACGATCTCTGAATTTGTTCCAGCTCTGATATTTCTCCTGCCCTGAACGGGGCCGTCAGCACAGAGCAGTATTCTAAGTGAGGGAGCACTAGCGATTTGAAGAGTGTCACCATCGGCATTATTTCCCTTGTTTTGAAAGTTCTCAATACCCACCCCGTCATCTTCCTGGCTGTTGTGATATTTGTCTTGTTATGGTCTTTAAAAGACAGATCAGCAGACATAATTATTCCCAAGTCCTTAACGTGTTCTTTTCGTTCTATGTGGTGACCCTCTTGCGTTTTGTATATAGTGTTCCTTTTGAGTTCTTCATTTTTTCCATACTTAAGCAGCTGAAACTTATCACCATTGAACGTCATGTTATTCTCCACTGCCCATTGGAAGACCCTGCTTATGTCCACCTGTAATTTTTCAGTGTCTTCTACCGTAGTGACTTTCATGCTTATTTTACTGTCATCTGCAAATGATGATACAAAAGTGTGCTGGGTGTTTTTATCTATGTCTGCTATGAGGATGAGAAACAGCAGAGGTGCCAGGACAGTGCCTTGGGGCACTGAGCTTTTGACCTCGCTGATGCTGGATCTTGCCCTGTTCACTACTACTTTTTGTGTTCTGTGTGTTAGGAACTCAAATATCCATCTGCCTACCTTCCCAGTAATGCCTATGGCCTCATTTTGTGCGCTATCACTCCATGATCGCATTTGTCAAACGCCTTTGCAAAATCTGTGTAAATCACATCTGCGTTTTGGTCGTCCTCCAATGCCTCGATAATTCTGTCATAATGGTTCAGCAGCTGTGACAGGCATGATCGTCCCGCTCTGAAGCCATGCTGGTTCGGGTTATGTTGGTTGTGCTGGTCCATGAAGTTTGTAATCTGCCGTCTCATCACTCTTTCAAAGATTTTTATGATGTGAGAAGTGAGGGCTACTGGTCTGTAATTTTTAGCTAGTGCTCTACTACCTCCCTTATGCAAAGGAGCTATGTCTGCACTCTTTAAGGACTCCGGTATTTCACCTAGATCTAAGCTCTTTCTCCACAGAATACTAAGGGCTCTTGCTAAT